>JAJONR010004078.1:0-49414 GCA_029582245.1 Solanum etuberosum
AAACTGAGTTTTGAGGAAGTAAGTATGAGAATGAGAAGAGTCGTATACATGAGTTCCATATTGTTATTTAGACCCTTGAGTAGAGTCGTTCATGCCCATAAATTCCGCATGAACTCCATCAGTTGAGTATCTTTGAGAGGAGTAGTATCTTCAAGTTCTAAGTCTTGAGTATTGAGTTCCTAATCATTTTGGGATTATATTCCTAATCATGGAGCTACTACATGTTACCCATGAAGGTCCTTGAGTTGAGTAGTTCATGCCAATAATTCTGCATGAACCCTATGAGTCGAGCAGTCTTGAGATGAGAGGTATCATTGAGTCCATGACTTGAGTAGTTCATGCCCATAATTCCGCATGAACCCTCCAAGTCGAGTATTCTTGAGATGAGTATTATCATTGACTCCTTGAGTTCTGGAGTTGTTGAGTTCCAAGTATTGAGTTTTATGCATGGTCATTGAAAACCTTGAATTGAGTCGTTCACGTCCATAATTCGGCATGAACCCTATTTTAAGAAGTCTTTCTACAAACTGTTTTAAAACTTGTTTTAAGACTTGAGCATATGAGTTTGAGGAAGAGTAGAGCTGAGTTCATTTTCTTAAAAATGATATATGGGAACTAAGTATTCCCAAGAGTAATGTTTTCACATTTAAGATGAGAGGAAACACCGATTTCCAAAAGAGTTTTCATGAGCAGTTTTAGTACCATCTCTTTTAAGAGAAATATTTTTTGTAATAATCTCAAACAAAGAGTTATGTTTTTAAACATATGAGCTAGTTACATTTTGGGAGTAGTATTGAGCACCTATATGGGGACGAGTTAAGATAACTCTCAAGTCTCCATAAACTATGTAGCCAATGTGGGTAGAAAGGGTCATACTTTTTAGATGATTCCTTAATGCTTTTTACCATAAACTAGTGGATCCACTTAGTAGTAGGTTCTATACCCCAGAAAAGTATAGGACAGTTTTGACAGCGTGGGTGAGACGCTGTATCATCACATAGCTCATAGTGATGGTTGTCGGTTAGAGAATCTCCCACAGAGTTATATTGTATTTTTATATACAAACTGAGTTATTATTGTATTCTTCAATACATTGAGTTTGCTATCTACTGTTTTAAAAGTTTTCCATATATTGCATCTTTTTTGTTGCTTTATCCTTGAGTATCTTGAGTTAATTACCTTTGAGTTGAGTATCATATCTTTGAGTTGAATATCTAATCTTTGAGTTGAGTATCTTATTCTTGAGTTGAGTTTAGTTAAGTGAGTTGAGAAGAGGTAAGTATGTTTCCTTTTTATCAAGTTCAAGCTTATGTTTATGCTTTAGAATTCCCCTTACATGCTCGTACATTCCATGTACTGAGCCATTTGGCCTGCATCGTTTCATGATGCAGATACAGGTATTCAGGATCATCAATAGGCGTTTCGTTGAGGTCATGGGATATTCCAGTCAGATTTCGTGAGTCTTCTTATAATTCGGAGGACTTCACCTTTATCTTACAGTTAGTAGTTTTGAGATGTTGTCGGGCTTGTCCCGATATCTTTCTGTAATAGTAGAGGCTTCATAGATAGACAGAGTTGAGGAGTTTTTTGTATTTACTTTCTTTTGAGTATTGTTCAGACTTTCTTAAAGTTTACTATTGGAGTTCAATGAATTTAATTCAGTTTTAAGCTTTTGTATGCTTGAGTTAGTATTCCGCTTGTAGCCAGCCAGGATGAGGGTTCGCTTGGGGCCAACAATGGTTCTCGAGTGCCGGCCACATCCAAAGTGTAGGCTCGGGTCGTGATATTAATACTTAGAAAACATGAGTTAGATATGGATTTCATCATAAATTCATGTAAAGCAAGAAATACATGCTTAATTTCATAAAACTCTTCCTTTACAATTAAAATCCCACATCACATGATTCATAGCTTTAAAACATGGAGGTTACATGGGTTCATGTGGAAATTATCATAAAATCATAGTATTTCATCAATTCATGCATAAGAGATCATAATTCAATCATTTAAATCAACATTGAAGACAACCCATGATAATTGAAGAAAACCCTAACTCAATTGGGGAATTCTAACTTTGAAATAGAGGAATTTGAGAACTTCATGGATGGAAGGAATCCATGGATGAAAACTATCATACCTTGAAACCAAATGCTAATCTTTAATGGAGGAATTGAGAGTTGACTTGAAACCCTAGCTTGAATCCTTCTTCTTCTTCAAGTTCTAGAGAGAAAAATATTTTGGGGAGGAAGCTTTGTTCTTTTTTTAGATTCTTAGAAGAATGATTTAAGTTGGGGAAGTTTGAGAGTAAAATACTTATATAGGTCTTTAGATAAAGGGTAAAATGATGTAGTATCGAATTAAAATAAATCTGAAAAGACCCAAAAGACCCTGACTTAAAAACTGAAAACACTCACGCTAGAGCTCGCCAAAGGCCACTCGGTGACTCGCCAAGTGAGCCTTTAGCTCGCCGAAATTTACAGTGAGTCAACTTGGGGGCTGAGTCAACTTAGGCGATGGGGAGTCGAATTTGGCGACACGCCGAACGGAACGGCGAGCTCGACTTAGCTCGCCTATAGTTCCAGAACACTGGACATCAAAGATCAAGACAAAGGGCAAGGAGCTTCACTCGGCAGACTGGCAAGTCGACTAAGAAGTGAATATTTTCCCTTCTCTGAATTCGAGGTGTTACAGTCCAAGTGGGTGGAGGAAGTTGTGCTTCCCAACAATGAAGGAAAATGTGTCACAACCTTCTTGAAGCGAAACATCTTCTCAAGATTTGGTACGTCATGGGAAATCATTAGTGATGGAGGTTCCCATTTTTGTAACATGTTTCGTGCTCTACTGGGAAATATCAAGTGAGGCCCAGTGTGGCGGCACCCTACCATCCACAGTATAGTGGACAAGTGGAGGTTTCAAATCATGAGATAAAGACAATCACTTCGAAGATTATGAATGCCAACATAATTGATTGGTCAAGAAAAAATGATGATGCTTTATGGGCATATCTGACTGCATTCAAGGCTCCTACGGGTATGTATCCTTATCAGGTTGTGTTTGGAAAATCTTGTAACTTGCCTATAAAGCTTGAGGACACAGACATATCGACGTTCAAGAAGCGTAATCCTGATTTGAGAGACGCATCTCATCAGAGTTTGTTTTAAACTAAATGTGTTGGATGAGTTTTAGTTGAAAGCATATGAAAGTTCAACCTTGTACAAGGTCAGGAGGAGAGGCACTACGACCAGAAAATTGAGAAGAGAGACTTTGCACCGAGTGATGTGGTTCTTTAATTAAACTCTAGAATTTGATTTATTATCAGGAAACTGAAGTCAAAGTCGCTAGAACCATTTCGTATGGTCCAAGTGTTATCAAATGACACAATTTAGATTGAAAAGCATGAAGGTAAATGGTCAATAGGTTAAAGCATACCTACAAATGAGGTAAAGGTAGTGGAAAATTGAGCCCTTGATAAAGTCTGAGTAATAAAGGAGCATGCATTGTGCTGCAATGTTAAATCAAGCGTTGCATGTGTGGCAACCCATGAGGTACTTTGGTGAAGTGTGACTATCCAAAAAATTTATGTTGTACCGCAACGTTAAATCAGGCATTGCTTGGGAGGCTACCAATGAGGTACTTTGGTGAAGTTCTAAGTAACCAATGAACCTGCATCGTTGTCACGACCAAAAAATGAATGTGGTGACACTTTCTACTTCTACCAAAACAAGTCAGCCTCAACCCAACAAAATGAAATAAAAGCGGAAAGATAAATTAAGAATAAGAAAAGCGAAAAACTTATTCATTCTATTAACACCCAAAAACCCGGTTGTTATGTGTACAAGTCTCTAATACAAAAGTGCGAAAATGAAATAATTACACAGTCTCAAGTCTTTGTTTCTCAAATAGAACAAAGCATAGTATAAAGGAAAAGAGGTCCCATTGGGATGACAAGAAGCTACCTCTCAATAGCCCTTTGACAAGCCTTGGACAGTAGGAGAAGAACAGACAATCAGACAGTACCGGGCTCGGAACCTACACAAGTGTAGAAGCAAGGGGTGAGTACCAATAACACGGTACCCAACAAGTAATCTACTAAACAAAGCATCTATCTAGAAATCGAATACCCCTTTCATTCCAACCGAACCTCCTCAAACTCAACATGCACAAAAATCAGCCCAACCTAAAAGTTCTACAATACATAACTCAGAAGGTTCAAGTCACAGTTCGACTGTCACAATACAATAACCAACATGAATCAAGTAAGTCGACCTCAATGTCAAGTAGATCAATCACCCACAACAAGTGCATCAATTACAATTAATAAGTAAGTCACACATGAGCACCAAAATGCATCAAATAACAATATTCAATCTCTAGCCGAAAACACTTCCCATCGGCACAATATCACTATCCAGAATCATATCCCATCAGTTTTATATCAAATCACTAGTTGGAAATGACCTTGGCATCATAAATACTTTCCGGAAGAGATCTTGGCATCATAGCACTTGACGTCATTGACCTCATCATTATAAATAATTGTAGTATAAGACCTCGACATCATAAATACTTGTTGGTAATGACCTCGACCTCATAAATACTTATCAGTAATGACCTCGACATAATAAACAGTTGCCAAAAAAAGACTTCGGGATCATAAATACTTACCGGCAATGACTTCGGCATCATAAATACTTGCCGAAAAAGACCTCGGCCTCATAAACACTTGTAGACAATGACCTCGACATCATAAACACTTGCCGACAATGGCCTCGACATCATAACTCTCACATGTCTCATCATAGTGTTCAACAATTGATGCACATAAGCAATATCACACCACATGAAAGACACAATAATTCATGCATTTCAAGTCCATATTAATGTTATCAAGTATTTCATCAATCAATCAACAAGGGTCACAACAAGGCAATTCACATCATCATGATCATCACATAGCATTTTCATTTCAACCCCTTTTTATTCATTAAGATTTATCAAGTGGGAAATTAATCCTTCATCTTATTCCCATTATTCCCAACACACAAAAAATGAAGAGAATACACGAATTCTACTAGAATACAAGGTTTAGGAGATCACTTGCCTTAATGAGATTAATTAATCACTCCAAGAGTTGAGTCTTCCCCTTTCGACCAATGTCTAAAATCACACAATCAATATCAAACAAGTATTCACAATAAATTTTCAGAAACAACAATACCCATATCAATTTCTTTGAAAAATGGGTCAATCAACTCAAAACCCAATTCCAAAAATAAGGTTTGAATCCAAAAATCAACACTTGAAAACAATACACAAGGCTTTAGTAACTCATTGGTAAAAATCAATTTGAAAAAAGACTCAAAATCAATTCACAATATCCATTTTTCTTAAGAACTTGAGTTCTTGCCGTTTACCCATAAAAATTCCAAATTTTGATATTAAAATCCATAAATAATAAAAGGAAAATGAACTTTTAGGATCATAAAGCTTACCCAAAAGATTTAGCACAAGGAATCCTTTCAAAATCGCCTCCAAGGGTTTTGCCAAGCTCAAAAATGGAAAATTGGTCTTAAAACCTAAAATTTTCAGACCAAAAACCCTCTTTGATGTCACAAAAGCGAGTCCCGCATATACTTAGCCTTCACTTCAAAACAAGCCTTCACTTTCGCAAACAAGCCTTTGCTTTTGTGACGCTTGTGATCACGAAAAGGCCCTTCGCGAGCGTGAAGGTTTGGATTTTCATTCCCTTCGCTTTCGCGATCAAGGTCTCGTGAAAGTGAAACCCCTCTTGCGATTGTGAGGGTAATAGATATCAGACCTCAGCAAAATCAACCAATTGTCAAAACATCTAAAGGACCCTCTAGATTCATTCAAAATCCCGTGCACACAAACCACATATGCAAATCAATCATACTCGACGTTTCGAACTCAATGGAATTGTCGAAACATGAATTTGAGGTTTCTTTAACCCGACTTTCGAGAAAACCATAAGAAAATTAACTCAATACCTAAAAAGGCTAAAACAAGCTCGAGACCTCTCAAAAATCAATCAATACCTCACATAAACCTAAAATCATCCCTCGCAATGGAATTCACGGGATTTCGATCTGAGCATCCCTTTCTAGAATGTTGACCAAAGTCAATTCGAAGGCTTAATTTTTACAGTTTTAAAACTTAGGACCCCAAATCCCAAAAAAGACTCCGAATACAAATTTGACAACTCTCACAGACCAGATTCCATATTCTGGGATTGATGGAATTCCATTCCGACACTCGAAACTCCAAAAGAGTCTGAAAACTTCCTCTTGCAACATTAGCCTTCCAAACTCAAAATTTATCAAATTCTCAACTTCAAACTCAAAGTTAGAAACCAACTCTTCGAAACTCAATCATAAAAGACTCAGGGTCAGTATTCGGAGGGGTAAAATGGTAAATTTACACAACTTACCAAAAATGACCTATCGGGTCATTACAATATCCACCATTAAAAACCATGTTCGTCCTTGAAAATAAAGAAAACAAAGTACCTTAAGCCTCGAAAAGCTGAGGATATCTAGCACGCATATCTGTCTTGTCTCCCAAGTCGCCTTACCAACCCAACGGTGCTTCCACTTAACCTTCACAGAAATAATCTCTTTGGTCCTATGCTTTCTGACATGCCTATCCCAGAAGGCTATAGGCTCCTCCTCAAAAGACAAGTCTTGAACCAACTCAACTGAATTAAGAGAAAGTGCATAAGACTCATCCGACACGTACTTCCGAAGTATGAAGACATAAAACATGGGATCCATAGCTGACAAACTAGGTGGCAAAGCCAACTTATAGGTGACCTCTCTCCCACACTACTCAAAATCTCATAAGGTCTAATGAATATAGGGCTAAGCTTGCCCTTCTTTCCAAACCTCATCATACCGTTCATGGATGACACTCTCAGCTAAACATGATCACCCTGCATGAACACTAGAGCTCAAACTCTCTTATCTGCGTAACTCTTTTTTCGACTCTAGGTTGTCAACAATCTACTCTAGATCATACAAACCTAATTATAGTATCTCTAAGAAAGTCTGTATCTATTTATTCCATCTCAGCTGAATCAAACCATCTGATCGGAGATCTACACTCTTCCATACAACACCTCAAACGTGGCCATCTGAATAGTGGAATGATAACCGTTGTTGTAGGCAAATTCTACTAAGGAAAATTTTGATTCCATCTAGCACCAAAATCGACCACACAAGCTTAGAACATGTCCTCTATAACCTGAATTGTCCATTTAGACTTACCATCTATCTAAGGATGAAAAGTTGTACTAATATCTAATCGAGCACCCAAGTCATGTTGTAATGCCAAAAATGGGAAGTGATCAAAGAACCTCGATTAGAGACAATATAAATTGGGACTCCATATAATCGCACAATTTGACTAATATAAAGCTCAGTTAACTTCTCTACCATATATTTCACCCGGACTAGTATGAAATAGGCTGACTTGGTCAGCCGGTCAACGACCACCCAAATAGAATCATAACCACCCACGGTGGTAGGTAGTTCCATAATGAAGTCCGTAGTGATCCGTTCCCACTTTCAATTAGGAATAGGCATCCTCAGAGATATACTTTCGGGCCTCTGGTACTGACACTTGACTTGTTGGAAAGTCAAGCACCTTGAAACAAAATCTGCAATATCCCCTTTCCATCTTATACCACCAATAGTGTTGGCTCAGATCATGATACATCTTTGCCGCCCTCGGATTGATGGAATATCAGGAACAATGAGCCTTCTAACGAATCATACAAATCAAATCACCCACCTTGGGCACACAGATCCTTCATCAATCCTCAAGACACCCTCATAATCAAGGACATCCTTCTTGGCTTCCCCTCTCATCACATTGTCTCGAATGAGACATAGCTTCTCATCATCAAACTAATGCTCACGAAGCTGCTCAACTAAGGACGAACGGTTAAGAGCAATCAAACCACCCATCTCCTGAGAAATCAGTAATCGGATGAGACTGTTATCTAACCTCTGAACATCCCTAGCCAATGGTCTCTCTTTCACACTAATAGTGGTAAGACTTCCCATGCTAGAAGTCTTCCTACTCAAAGAATCGGCCACAATATTGGCCTTCTTTGGATGATACAATATGGTGATGCCATAGTCCTTCAGTAGCTCAAGCCATTTGCGTTGCCTCGAGTTCAGATCCCTCAAACTGAAGATGTAATGAAGACTTCGATGATCTGTGAAGACCTCACTATTACCCTATACATATAATGTCTCCATGGGTTAAGAACAAACACTACAGTTGCCAACTCTAGATAATGGGTATGATAGTTCCTCTCATTGGTCTTCAACTCTCTAGAGGCAAAATAGATCACCTTCCTTCCGCATATAAACACCACCTAACCCAAATCCAGAAACATCGTAATAAACAGTTAAGTCCACACCCTCCTCCGACAAAGTCTATACAGGAGCTGAAGTCAACAAGGTCTTGAGATTTTGAAAGATCTCCTCACACTCATCAGACCACTGGAAGCTCACACTCTATAGATTCAATATGGTAAAAAAAGATGCAATAGTGGAGAAGCTCTAAACAAATCATCTGTAATAGCCCGTAAGTCCTACAAAACTCTAGATCTGAGTAACTGACGTAGGTCTGGTCCGACCATTCACTTCCTAAATCTTGGTTGGATCTACCAGAATACCCTCCTTGGACACCACATGTTCCAAAATTTCCATAGAATCAAGCCAAAACTCACACTTGGATAACTTTGACTAAAGCTTATGTTCCCTCAATCTCTAAAGTACAATTCTCAAATGCCAATTGTAATCCTCCTCAGTATTGGATTACACCAAAATGTCGTCAATGAACACTATCACATAGGAATCTAGATAGGGTTGGGACACCTGTTCATCCACTCCATGAACGCTGCAGGGGCGTTAGTCAAACCTAAATACATCACAAGAAACTCATAGTGCCAATAACGAGTCCTAAAAGATGTGTTAGGGATATCTGATGCCCTAATCTTCAACTGATGGTAACTGGACCTCCAATAAATCTTAGAAAATAAAGATGCACTCTAAAGTTGATAAAAAAAGTCATCAATAAGAGGAAGAGGATACTTGTTCGTTATCATCATGTAACACCTTGGAAACGAGTAGACTAAACTAGAGCTTGACGTAAGGGTTAGAGTAGTAGATATAACTCCCCGTACTTAGAATAAAAAGTTTAGGGCTAGAACGTCAAGGTACGACCAACCAAGGACCAACCAAGGGTCCTTGAGGAGGACCAAGGGACTGCCCAAAACCAGCACCATCTACGAGACCACCCATGCCCCGTAGGGGGCAGCGTGGGTGAGGTTTCCTTGGAATCTACCTAAGGCAGTAGCCACGGGCAGGACCTACGCCTCGTGAATGGGTCCACACCACGTGGATTGTCTCCGTAGGTGAAGCCCTCCATTTCAAGTCTCAGAACCCCGACCCACACTTTACCATCAAGGGCCATGGGTCCAATCACGGTCCGTAGGTGAGGGGGGTCGTGGGTCATGCCTGAAACGGTTTTGAGGAGTAAGTTAAGGGGTGTTTTGGGGTTTTCCACTTTTAAGTTAATATTAAGTGACGTCGTTTTGTATTAATCTAGACTAAGTATATAATGTTTTAAGACCCCTAAATCTATTCATCTCCCTCGTAATTTCCAAATTCCCAAAAATCAAAACCAACTTCCCCAAAATCTTCTCTCTAGAACTCCAAGAAAGAAGAAGAAGAAGAAAGTCAAGCTAGGGTTTGAAGGAGAAGGATTTTTCACTTGATTTAGTGGGAATTCTTCACCAAGGTATAGTAGTCCTTCATCCATGGATAGTTCTCATCCATGGAGTCCCTCCAAACTCAATTTCAAAATAGTAATTTCCCCCAAAAAGCTAGGGTTTTACGCCAAGTCATGGATTCCTTTCAAAAATGATTCTATTGATTTAATTTCTTTATATGAGGATTGAATTGATGTTTTGTTATGGTTTTATGATTAAATCTCCCAAGAATCCACGAAATACCCATATTCTCAATTTATGACTTGTGATGTGGGTGAATTGATGAAAGAAGAGTATTATGAGATTATGCTTATATCAAATTAGTTAATTGAATAATATTGTTATCCATGTCTAATGTAGTAATCCTAGATGTGTTGTTTGAATATGTTATATGGTCCTTGAAGGGAAAAGTATGAGAATTATGCATGATTATGAGATTGATGTATATGCTTTAAAAACACTTTGAGAGTGAAGTGTGCATGATTATGATGATGTTGTTGTGTTGATTGAAATACTATTCTCATGAACACGTAAGAACATAATGTGAAAGGTTTTCTCACATGATGATGATTCTAAGGTTGAAAGGCTATTCTCACCTAATTAAATCTAATGTTATATATTGACAAGGACAGTGAAAGGTTATCCTCACGCATGATCTAATGAGCTATCTTAATGAAACAAGTAATGACTTAGTGAGTACTCATTGGGATGAATGCTTAGCTCTGAGTGGATATTGACTATGAGATGGAAACTTTTCCGTGAGAAAGGTCGGGTTTCTAGAAGCAATCTCTTGAGATGGAAACCTTTCCGTGAGAAAGGCCAGGTTTCTAGTAACAATCTTTGTATCCCATCAACTACGTGCCCCCATAGGTATTTAGCTAGTGGATCCACCTAAAAGCTAATATGATGATGGTCTTACCTTAGGCAAGCAGGACAACCCTTTTCGGTGTGGGTAACACCGAATTCCATGTTTAGCTCACATGGTCTATGTCGGTTAAGGATCATTCCCACTATGAACAAGAAGATGATTTATGAACTATGGTTACTCAAGAAGCTTTACTTAGCATGGTTAGGATTATGGGATATTATTCATGCATTACACAAGTAGACTTTGAGGGTATTTATGGTATGTTGCACTATGACTTGATGATTATGTAATGAACATGCTTATGACTTATGCTTTTCTATTTCTCTTTGAAATGATGCTTTAACTTAGTAAATTGCATGCACTCAACTAAAATGTCCCTTTTTGCATGTGTCCAAGGTTTTCATGCGTGACTACCATACTTAGTGCATTTTTGTACTAACTCATATTTTCTATATTTTTCAATAAGTGTAGGGTCCGGTTCTTGAGGTGATCTCCTTCTTGGTCAAGTTTGGATCGACTATTCTTCTTTCTTTTGGTGAGTCCTCATGGTTCGAGGACGGAAGATGCTTTTCTAGTTTCCTTTCTTGTACTTTCATTTGAGAATAATGTTGTAAGGGTTGTGACCCTATTTGATACTTCGATTGTAATAGATGGCTAATTGAGACAAGTCTAGACTTCCGCTATGCTTTCATAAAACTTTTAAAGACATGAAATGTGTTTTACTCTTTGATTGTTCTTTACTTATGTTATGATATGCTAATTGGCTTACATGGTTCCTTTCGGGGTTCTATTTACCATGTTACGTCTAGGGGGTACCCTTGGGTCGTGACAAACTTGGTAATCAGAGCAAAAGGTTTAGAATGAATCTAGGATTATATCTCATAAGCCACGTCTAGTAGAGTCCTGTTCATGAGTGTGAAGCACGCCACACTTATGAATGAGAGGCTATAAGATGTTTAGGAAACTACACTTCTTTCATTACTCTTGAGTCGTGCCTTAGAGTTCAACTCTATAAAGTCTTCCTTCTAATCCTTCTCTCGTGTCGTCAGGATATGAATACATGAAGGGGTAACGCTAGAAGGATGGAAGATGAGAATGTGAATGAAGGAGCTCCTCCTCAAGCTCCTATCAATCCTCCGGCTATGTCGGATGTGGAGATTAGGTCGGCTTTCCAAATGTTGGCCCAAGCCATGACGACTCAAGCTCAAGCCGTAACAACTCAATCCCAAGCTATGACGGCCCAAGAAAATAGAGAGGTTGTAGCTCCAGTAAACCCTAATATGAATTCCACGGCTTCTAGGGTAAGTGATTTTGCTAGAATGAACCCTCCTGAGTTTCATGGTTCTAAAGTGGAAGAGGATCCCCAAAGGTTTATCGATGAGGTTTATAAAGTGCTTGATATTATGAGGGTGTCTTCGGAAGAGAAGGCGGAGTTAGCCGCCTACCAATTGAAAGATGTGGCTCAAGTTTGGTATGAGCAATGGAAGGGTGAGAGGCCAATAGGAGCGGGTCCCATAGATTGGGAGATGTTCAAATCGGCATTCCTTGATAGGTTCTTTCCCCTAGAGTTAAGGGAACGAAAGATGCAAGAGTTCATTAACCTTCGTCAAGGAGGTATGTGTGTGAAGGAGTGTGCTCTTAAGTTTACGCAATTACCCAAGTATGCTCCAACTATAGTGGCCGACTCAAGGGCAAAGATGAATATTTGTGATGGGAGTGTCTGACTTAGTAGAGGAAGAATGTCGTTCGGCAATGCTCATTGGTGATATGACTATCTCACGTCTTATGGTACATGCCCAACACATTGAGGAGTTAAAGCTTAAAAGAATGAATAGGGAGGCGAAAAGACCAAGGACCGGTGATGGGAACTTTTCCAATGCTAAGTCCGATGGACAAGGTCGACAAAAGTTCAAGCAAAGGTTTTCCAACCAAGGGTCATCAAATGCATCTCCAAGGGTCAACAAGGATAGGGTGTATAACCCTAAACCTCAAGGAGGTATAAGTGGTTGTTCTTATGTGCATAGGCCTAATTGTGCAAAATATGGAAAGAGTCATGAGGGTAGGTGCCTAGCCGGCACCGATGTTTGTTTTGGATGTGGTAAGGGTGGCCATCAAATGAGGAATTGCCCAACACTTACGGCCAAGGGGAAAGAAGGCAAGCAAGCTCCTCCAAGAGGTTCAAAAATAAATACTCAAAAGCAAAACCGCTTTTATGCTCTTCGATCCCGAGATAACCAAGAGAGCTCCCCGGATGTGGTGACCGGTATGTTAAAAGTTTTTTCTATTGATGTATATGCTTTGTTAGATCCCGGTGCTACCTTGTCCTTTGTGACACCTTTTGTGGCCATGAAGTTTGAAATACTCCCCGAAGTTTTAGTAGAACCTTTTTTTGTTTCTACCCCGGTTGGTGATTCCGTGGTGGCTAAAAAAGTTTATAGAAGTTGTCCCATTTCTTTGTCTCATAAAGTCACTTTAGTGGAATTAGTGGAATTAGTGGAATTAGACATGCTAGATTTTGACATGATTTTGGGTATGGATTGGTTGCATTTATGTTATGCCTCTATCGATTGTAGGACTCGGGTGGTTAGATTCCAATTTCCAAATGAGCCCATTTTAGAGTGGAAGGGGGAAATTTTATGCCTAGAGGTCAATTTGTCTATTGCCTTAAAGTTAGGAAGATGATCTCCAAAGGGTGTAGTTACCATCTTATGAGGGAAAGGGATATTGAAACCGAAACCCCTTCTCCAGAGTCGGTTCTGGTAGTGAATGAGTTCCTGGAAGTTTTCCCCAATGATTTACCCGGTATTCCTCTCGAGTGGGAAATAGATTTTGGTATTGACCTCCTTTCGGATACGCAACCTATCTCTAGTCCTCCTTATAGAATGGCTCCGATGAAATTAAAGGAGTTGAAGGAGCAACTAAAGGATTTGCTAGACAAGGGCTTTATTCAACCGAGTATCTCTCCATGGGGTGCTCCGGTGTTGTTTGTTAAGAAGAAAGATGGGTCTCTTAGGATGTGCATTGATTATCGTCAATTGAATAAAGTGACCATCAAGAATAAATATACCCTTCCGAGAATTGATGACTTGTTTGACCAAGTTCAAGGGACTAGTTATTTCTCTAAGATTGATCTTCATTCGGGTTATCACCAATTGAGGGGGACAGGGGTTGATGTTCCCAAGATGGCTTTCCGAACAAGATATGGTCACTATGAGTTCTTAGTTATGTCATTTGGGTTGACTAATGCCCCGGCGGTATTTATGGACTTAATGAATAGGGTATTCCGACAATATCTTGATATGTTTGTGATAGTGTTCATTGATGACATTTTGATCTATTCAAGGAGTAAGGATGAGCATGTTGACCATTTGAGGGTTGTTTTGCAAGTTCTTAAGGACCATCAACTTTTCACAAAGTTTAGCAAGTGTGAGTTTTGGTTAAGGTCCGTAGAATTCCTTGGTCATATTCTGTCAAGCAAGGGTATTGAGGTCGATCCTAAGAAGACAGATGCGGTCAAGAGTTGGCCTAGACCTCTATTACTGACAGACATTAGAAGATTCTTGGGTTTGGCCGGTTACTATAGAAGGTTTGTTGAGGGTTTTTCCTCCATTGCCTCTCCTTTGACGGTCTTGACCCAAAAGAAAGCTAAGTTTATATGGTCGGAAGCTTGTGAGAAGAGTTTCCAAGAGTTGAAAGATAGACTTACTTCCGCTCCGGTGTTGACCTTACCGGAGGGTACGGATGGCTTTGTGGTGTATTGTGATGCCTCTAGAGTTGGGTTGGGATGTGTGATTATGCAACATGGTAAGGTGATTGCCTATGCTTCAAGGCAACTTAAAGTCCATGAAAAGAATTATCCGACTCATGACCTTGAATTAGCGGCGGTTGTGTTTGCCTTAAAAATATGGAGGCATTATCTATATGGGGTGCATGTTGATATTTTCACCGATCACAAGAGTCTTCAATATGTGTTTAGCCAAAAGGACTTGAATCTTCGACAAAGAAGGTGGTTAGAACTCTTAAAGGATTATGATATGAGCGTCCTTTATCACCCCGGCAAAGCTAATGTGGTAGCGGATGCGCTTAGTAGATTGTCTATGGGTAGTGTAGCTCATGTAGAGGATGAAAAGATAGAATTGGTTCGTGATGTGCATAGGTTGGCTCGGCTAGGTGTTCAACTAGTTGATTCCACCAAGGGTGGTGTCATGATCCATAATGCGTCCAAATCGTCCTTTGTGATGGATGTAAAGTCTAAGCAAGACCTTGATCCTATACTAGTTGAGTTGAAAGAGTTGGTATTCAAAAAGTCCGTTGAGGCTTTCTCCCAAGGGGGAGATGGGGTGCTTAGGTACCAAGGTCGGTTATGTGTTTCGGATGTTGATGGTTTGAGGGAAAAAATTCTAGAGGAGGCTCATAGTTCTTGGTATTCTATTCATCCGGGAGCCACCAAGATGTACCGTGATCTACGGGAAGTCTATTGGTGGAACGGAATGAAAAAGAATATGACGGGATTTGTAGCCAAATGTCTGAATTGTCAACAAGTTAAGGTGGAGCATCAAAGGCCGGGAGGCTCATTGCAAGATATACCAATTCCCACTTGGAAGTGGGAAGAAGTGAATATGGATTTTATTGTGGGTTTGCCTCATACCCGAATGCAACATGATTCTATTTGGGTCATTATAGATCAGATAACAAAATCAGCCCACTTCATTCCCGTCAAGGTTTCTCATTCGGCGGAAGACTATGCCAAGTTGTATATAAATGAGGTGGTGAAGATGCATGGGGTTCCTTTATCTATTATTTCGGATCGGGGTACTCAATTTACTTCACACTTTTGGAAGTCATTCCAAAAAGTGCTTGGGACTAAGGTCAAGCTGAGCACGACCTTCCATCCCCAAATCGATTGGCAAGCGGAGCGTACTGTTCAAACATTAGAAGATATGTTGAGGGCATGTGTTATAGACTTCAAGGGTAATTAGGATGATCACTTGACATTAGTAGAGTTCGCCTACAATAATAGTTATCACTCAAGCATCGGTATGGCTCCTTTTGAAGCCTTGTATGGTAGGAGATGTAGGTCTCTGGTTGGTTGGTTTGAGGTAGGTGAAATTGCTCTTATTGGTCCCGAATCGGTTTATGAAGCTATTGAGAAAGTTCGGCTCCTTAGAGAGAGGTTGAGAATGGCTCAAAGTAGACAAAAATCTTATGCCGATGTGAGAAGAAGGGATCTAGAATTTGAGGTTAGTGATTGGGTCTATTTAAAAATCTCACCCATGAAGGGTGTGATGAGATTTGGCAAGAAGGTGAAACTTAGTCCCCGGTATGTGGGCCCATATCAAATTTTGAAGCGTATTGGAAAGGTTGCCTATGAGTTTGATTTGCAAAATGAGTTAACCCCGATTAATCCGGTATTTCATGTTTCTATGCTTAAAAAGTGTATTGGAGATCTGGTATCCATTATTCCCTTAGAAGGGTTGGGAGTTGTTGAAAGCCTTTCCTATGAAGAGGTCCTGGTAGAAATCCTAGACCGGCAAGTCAAAAGATTGAGAAACAAGGAAATAGCTTCCGTAAAGGTTTTGTGGAGAAATCACTTAGTTGAGGGTGCTACTTGGGAGGCCGAGGCCGATATGAATTCTCGATATCCTCATCTCTTTTCTTCTACTCCTATTCAAGCTTGAGGTAAGTAATTCCTCTTGAGTCTTAGTATTTTGGGAGTCATGTGTCATAAGTGTTTTTTTCCATGATTTCCTTATGTTATGCATGTTCTTGATGAAATTCATGTTTAGTAGGAAAATGAGTT
Organism: Solanum etuberosum; assembly: GCA_029582245.1. Lineage (NCBI taxonomy): Eukaryota > Viridiplantae > Streptophyta > Magnoliopsida > Solanales > Solanaceae > Solanum > Solanum etuberosum. The sequence goes on from JAJONR010004078.1 coordinate 16,471, forward strand.
TTTATGATTTATGTGCCTTAAGTTGTTGTGCATTTAGTATGAATTGCCTAATTGACTTCATGAGATGATTGATGAACATGCTTTAAATATTTTGTTGAGAGTAATTGCATATTGGCTCCAGGATGTTGTGTGGAGCATGATTTTAGTTGGAGAAGGTAATTCCTCCTATGAATATGAGAAATATTGATTTTTCATACATAATGGGTTGCTAGATGTAGTTCCTACCTCCTCATGTTGAATTGATTATGTTTGAGAGGGAGTTGAAGTTTCCTCCTTTGAGTTGTGCATTAATTTGATGTTTCATGCATGATGGGCTGCTAGTCTTGAGTCTTTAAATTCCGTAAAATATCTAGATCGTCGTTCGAGGATGAATGTCCCCAAGGGGGAGATATTGTAACACCTTGGAAACGAGTAGACTAAACTAGGGCTTGACGTAAGGGTTAGAGTAGTAGATATAACTCTCCGTACTTAGAATAAAAGGTTTAGGGCTAGAACGTCAAGGTACGACCCCCAAGGAACAACCAAGGGTCCTTGAGGAGGACCATGGGACTGCCCAAAACCATCACCATCCACGAAACCACCCACGCCACATGGATGGACCCACGCCCCGTAGGGGCAGCGTAGGTGAGGTCTCCTTGGAATCTCCCTAAGGCAGTAGCCACGGGCAGGACCCACACCTCGTGAATGGGTCCACACCACGTGGCTTGTCTCCGTAGGTCAAGCCCTCCATTTCAAGTCCTAGAACCCCGACCCACGCTTCACCGACACGGGTCGTGGGTCCAACCACGGTCCGTAGGTGAGGGGGTCGTGGGTCATACCTGAAACGATTATGAGGAGTTAGTTAAGGGGTGCTTTGGGGTTTTCCACTTTTAAGTTAATATTAAGTGACGTCGTTTTGTATTAATTTAGACTAAGTATATAATGTTTTAAGACCCCTAAATCTATTCATCTCCCTCATAATTTCCAAATTCCCAAAAATCAAAACCAACTTCCCCAAAATCTTCTCTCTAGAACTCCAAGGAAGAAGAAGAAGAAAGTCAAGCTAGGGTTTGAAAGAGAGGGATTTTTCACTTGATTTCATGGGAATTCTTCACCAAGGTATGGTAGTCCTTCATCCATGTATATTTCTCATCCATGGAGTCCCTCCAAACTCAATTTCAAAATAGTAATTTTCCCCAAAAAGCTAGGGTTTTACTCCAAGTCATGGATTCCTTTCAAAAATGATTCTATTGATTTAATTACTTTATATTAGGATTGACTTGATGTTTTGTTATGGTTTTATGATGAAATCTCCAAAGAATCCATGAAATCCCCATATTCTCAATTTATGACTTGTGATGTGGGTGAATTGATGAAAGAAGAGTATTATGAGATTATGCTTATATCAAATTAGTTAATTGAATAATGTTGTTATCCATGTCTAATGTAGTAATCCTAGATGTGTTGATTGAATATGTTATATGGTCCTTGAAGGGCAAAGTATGAGAATTATGCATGATTATGAGATTGATGTATATGCTTTAAAAACACTTTGAGAGTGAAGTGTGCATAATTATGATGATGTTGTTGTGTTGATTGAAAGGTTATTCTCATGAATACGAAATGAACATGATGTGAAAGGTTTTCTCACATGATGATGATTCTAAGGTTGAAAGGCTATTCTCACCTAATTGAATCTAATGTTATATGTAGACATGGACGGTGAAAGGTTATCCTCACGCATGATCTAATGAGCTATCTTAATGAAACAAGTAATGACTTAATGAGTACTCCTTGGGATGAATGCTTAGCACCGAGTGGATATTTACCATGAGATGGAAACCTTTCCGTGAGAAAGGCCGGGTTTCTAGAAGCAATCTCTTGAGATGCACAACTTTTCTGTGAGAAAGGCCGGGTTTCTAGTAATAATCTTTGTATCCCATCAACTATGTGCCCCCATAGGTCTTTAGCTAGTGGATCCACCTAAAAGCTAATATGATAATGGTCTTACCTTAGGCAAGCAGGACAACCCTTTTCGGTGTGGGTAACACCGGATTCCATGTTTAGCTCACATGGTCTATGTCGGTTAAGGCTCATTCCCACTATGAACAAGAAGATGATTTATGAACTATGGTTACTCAAGAAGCTTTACTTAGCATGGTTAGGATTATGGGATATTAGTCATGCATTGCACAAGTAGACTTTGAGGGTATTTATGGTATGTTGCACTATGACTTGATGATTATGTAATGAACATGCTTATGACTTATGCTTTTCTATTTCTCTTTGAAATGATGCTTTAACTTAGTAAATTGCATGCACTCAACTAAAATGTCCCTTTTTGCATGTGTCCTAGGTTTTCATGTGTGACTATCATACTTAGTGCATTTTTGTACTAACCCATATTTTCTACAATTTTCAATAAGTGTAGGTTCCGGTTCTTGAAGTGATCTCCTTCTTGGTCAAGTTTGGATCGACTATTCTCCTTGCTTTTGGTGAGTCCTCATGGTTCGAGGACGGAAGATGCTTTTCTAGTTTCCTTTCTTGTACTTTCATTTGAGAACAATGTTGTAAGGGCTGTGACCCTATTTGATACTTCTATTGTAATAGATGGCTAATTGAGACAAGTCTAGACTTCTGCTATGCTTTCATAAAACTTTTAAAGACATGAAATGTGTTTTACTCTTTGATTGTTCTTTACTTATGTTATGATATGCTAAGTGGCTTACATGTTCCTTTCGGGGTTCTATGTGCCATGTTACGTCTAAGGGGTACCTTTGGGTCGTGACACATCACCTTGTTCAATTATCGATAATCAATACACATCCTCATGGATCTATCCTTCTTCCTCCACAAACAACACAGGAGCACCCTATGGAGAAACACTTGGGAAAATGAACCCATTACTCAACAAATTTTGTAACTGGCCCTTCAATTCATTCAACTCAGCTGGAGCCATACAATAAGGAGGAATACAAATGGGCTTGGTGCCCGACTCCAATTCAATAGAAAATCAATATCCCTATCCGCAGGAACACCTGAAAGGTCAGTAGGAGACACATTTTAAAACTCTTGAACCACGGGCACAAAATCTATAGGAGGTGTCTCAACACTAGTGTCCCAAATAAAAGACAAATAGGAAAAACAACCTCTATAAACCAATCTCAGAGCTTGAATGAATGAGATAACTTTTTTTGGGTAGGAACCACTAGTACTTGTCCACTCAACTCTTTGGACACCCGGCATAGCTAAGGTCACAGTCTTAGCATAACAATCAAGAATAGCATGATGCGGGGAGAGCCAATCCGTACCCAAAATAATATCAAAGTATACCATCCCCAGAATGATCAAGTCTACCCAAGTATCATACTCGGCCAACGAAACAAGACAAGATCGATACACTCAATCCACCACTAAGGACCAAGCCACTTGTGTAGAAAACATGAATAGGCACATGCATGCAATCAGACATCAAATCAAACCCAACAACAAAATAGGTAGACACAAATGAGAAAGTAGACCCCGGATCAAAAAATACAGATGCAAGTCGATGGAAAACTAGACGATACTTGTGATCAAAGCATCAAAATTCTTGGCCTCAGGCCTCCTTGGAAAAAGCATAACATTGGCCCTCTCAACCATCTACAACCTGAGTAGAACCCCAACCTCTAACATGCAGAGCTGGAGCATCCCTACCAGAAGGCCTATACCGTCTATACCATACTGACCTCTGCCTCGACCCCTGGCCAAATGTGCTTATCTCTAGCTGGAGCAGCTGAATATGAATGTTGGGGTACTGAATAAGTCTGTAGAGGTAACTGTCTCATCAAATGACTTGGATCTCCATAATTAAAGTAGGTTCTCAGCATATATAACTGCTACATTGAAAAAGAAAAACTACCATGACTACCTCGACCTGAACTATAAGACCATCGGGCTGACTACCCACTCTCAGTTGCTGGCATAGATGCCTGAACCGACCCACGATGCTGAAAGGAGCTACCACCTCTATTCGACTCTCTACCTCCAAATAAGGCACCAAAAAAATTGACCATACGATTGGGCCCTCTTGGGATCCCGAGACTTCTCTAAAACCATAAACTCTGCCTCCTTTGCAGTTCTCACAATGGACTGCAAAGAAGCCCCCTTTATGGATTCTTTGAACATATAAGACCTGAGGGAGAAAGTAAACCCTCTCACAAACCTGTAAACTCACTCTACCTCATCCGAAATAATAATCATAGCATGCCTAGAAAAATCATAGAAACGGACCTCATACTCAGTCACAAACGAAATGCCCTGAGTTAAGCTCTCATACCTCAATCGACTCTCCTCCCTTACGCTCTAGGGACTGAAGCGGTTCGGTAAAGCACTAGAGAACACATCCCACTCTGCCGAGGGAGATCTAAATGGTCTAGACCTCATAAAAGTCATCCACCACTCTCTGGCACGTCCACAAAGCTGAAGTGCAACAAATCATACACCATGCGAATCCACTATTCCCACTGCCTCAAGCATACCATGACACAAAGTCAAGAACTCATGAACATCCTCACTCTTACCACACTGAAACTCAGGTGGTTTTATCTTCTTAAACCTATCATAACATTGCTCATCAGCCATTATTAAAATAAACTCACGAGCAATCTATGCACCAACAATTGGTGCAGGAACCACTAGTGGCAACATCAACATGCGGCTCTGGAGAGACCTCTCTTGCTCTAACTCTAGTTGGTGTGAACTCTGACCAGTGCAACACTATGAGCACGACCTCTAGCTCTAGCCCTACCTCTACCCCTAGCTTGGGTATCAACAACTTCCTTGGGGACTGCCCCTTTCTACCACTGGAAACAGAAGCTTTGGTGCTTGGCATCATCCAAAAAAACACGCGACAACTCAGCACTAGTGACGGTAACCATGCATGATAAGAAATAATGAACAAAAGGGAATTTCCTAATAGTCTTCATAGCCTTTCAAAGATAAGTATTAACGGTTTCGTACCGATCCTCAAGACTCTATTTAGACTTGGCTTGTATACACGTGAGACCTATGAACCTAGGTTCTGCTATCATTTGTCACAACCCAAAAATGGACGTGACGACAATTGTCTATTCCCACCAAGAGAGGTAAGCTTTTACCTAATGAAATGAAAGAAAAGAGGAAAGATAAATCAAGAATAAGATAAAAGTGAAACTTATTCATTCTATTAACACCCCAAAACCTGGTTGTCATGTGTACAAGCCTCTAATACAAAAGTGCTGCAATGAAAAATTACATAGTCTTAAGTCTTTGTTTCTCAATATAACAAAACATAATATAAAGGAAAAGAGGGCCCACCGAGATGAAAAGCATCTACCTCTCAATAGTCCTTTGACAACCCTCGGAAAGTAGGAGAAGAAAGGACATCACACAGTACCGGGCTTGGAACGTATACAAGTGTAGAAGCAAGAGGTAAGTACCAAAAACACGGTACCCATCAAGCAACCTACTAAATAAAGCAGCTAGATAGAAATAGAATACCCATTTCTTCCCAACTGAACCTCCTCAAACTACAACCTACACACAAATCAACCTAACCTAACAGTTCTACAATACACGACTCATAAGGCTCAAGTCACAGTTAAATGGTCACAATAAAATAACCAACATGAATCAATTAAGTCAACCACAATGTCAAGTAGATGAATCACACGCAACAAGTGCATCAATCACAATTAAATACTAAGTCACACATGAGCATCAAAATGCATCAAATCATATTACTCAATATCTCAACAAAAACATTTCCTGTCGGCATAAAATCACTACCCTGAACCATTTTCTATCAATTTTTATGTCAAATCACTAGCCGAAAATGACCTCTACATCATAAACACTTGTGGGAAGAGACCTCGACATCATAGCACTTGTCGGCAATGACCTCGGCATCATAAAAACTTTCCATAAAAGACCTCAACCTGATAAACACTTGTCACTAATGACCTAAGCATCATAAACACTTGCCAGAAAAGACGTCAACATCATAAATACTTACCGGCAATGACCTCGGCATCATAAAAAATTATCAAAAAAGATATCATTATCATAAAAACTTATCGGCAATGACCTTTGCATTATAATCACTTGATAGCAATGACTTCAACATCATAAGTCTCACCTGTCTCACCTGTCTCATCACAATTTTAAATAATCAACACATACAAGCAATATCACTCCACATGAAAGAGACAACAATTCATGCAATTCAATTCCACATTCATCCTATCAAGCATTTCAATAATCAATCAATAAGGGTCACACCAAGGTAATTCACATCATCATGATCATCACATGGACTTTTTATTTCAATCTTTTTTTATTCATTAAGATTTATCAAGTGGATAATTAACCTTTCACCTCATTTTCATTACTCCCAACACAAAAACAACTAAAGGAATACACGAGTTCTACTACAATACAAGGTTTAGGAGATCACTTACCTTAATGCAATTAATTAATCACTCAAAGAGTTGAGTCTTTCCCTTCTAGCCAATGTCCAAAGGCACATAATTTATATGCATAGAGTATTTACAATAAACTTCCAGAAATAACAATACATATATCAATTTCTTTGACAAATGGGTCAATCAAGTCAAAACTCAATTCTGAATATAAGGTTTGAATCTGAAAATTAGCACTTGAAAACAATACTCAATCCTTTAGGAACTCATTAGTTAAGACCATTTCAAAAAAAAAGACTCAAAATCAGTTCACAGTCTCAATTTTTGTAAAGAACTTCAGTTCTTGGAAAACCTTGTCATTTAAAAATCAAAATCCCAAATTTTGATGTTAAAATCCATAAATACTCAAAGAGAAATGAAGTTTTAGGATAATAAAAGCTTACCCAAAAGATTTAGCACAAGGAATCCTTTCAAAATCACCTCCAAGGTGTTTTCCAAGATCAAAAATAGAAAACTGGACTTAAACCCAAAAAATTTCATATTAAAAACCCTCTCAAATGTCACAAAAGTGACTTTGGGTTCGCAAAAGCGAGTCCCGTAAAAACTCGGCCTTCGCTTTCATGAATAAGTCTTCGCTTTCACGAAGCTTCCGAATAGGTTCTTTGCGACCACGAAGCTCGCGATCACGAATAGGCCCTTCGCGGCCGTAAAGGTATGGTTTTCCATTCCTTTTGCTTTCATGATCAGGGTCTCGCGATTACGACCTTTGCAAACCCCCTATCGTGGTCGCGAGGGTAACATATATCAAACCTCATCAAAATTATCCAACACTCAAAACATCAAAAGAACCCTTTGGATTCGTTTGAAACCCCATGCACATAAACAACATATGTAAATCAATCATACTTGACATTGCAGACTCAATGGAACCTTTGAAATACAAATCAGAGGTCTCCTTGACCCATCATCCGTGAAAACCACAAAAAACCAACACAACGCCTAAAAAGTCTAAAACGAGCTTGGAATCTCTCAAAAATCAACCAAGACCTCACCTAGGCATAAAATCATCCTTGAATCTGGTGAAACTCTCACAATTCTGATCTGAGCATTCGAACTCCAAATGTTGACCATAGTCAATTCAAATGCTAAATTTCCATAATTCACAATTTGAAACCTCAAATCCTCAAAAACACTCTGAATATAAAACCAAAAACTCTAACAGACTAGATTAAACATTCCTGGGCTAACGGAATTGATGGAATTTCATTCTGACACTTGAAACTCCAAAAAGACACCGAAAACCTTTTTTTTGCAACATTAGCCTTCCAAACTCAAAACTTATCCAATTCTCAACTTTAAATTCAAAGTTTAGAATCAAATTTTCAAAACTCAGTCATAAAAAACTCGGTGTCGATATTCGAATGGGCAAAATGGTAAATTAATGAAACTTACAAAAAATTATCGACCGGGTCATTACAATCGTGACACAATGTTAAATTAAACTCTGCTTGGGAAGCAACTCAAGATTATTTGTAGTATTTAATTTTGGTTTTTGGTTAGACTGATATTTATGGAGTTGCAAGGATTTCTTTTAGAAGATGTTGGTAGCAAGCTCTGAAAGGCTAAGGTATGTGATATTTCACGAACAGGTTCTATGGGCCGTAGTTAAATCCACGTCTCATAGAAATTAGACAAAAATGGGACGTGTAGAAATTTTTATGCAAGCTCTATTTACGGGTCGTAGTCATTTTTATTAACAGTAGATGGTGCTTGCAGAAATCATGTGATCGTAAAAAGAACACCAGATAAAAATTGAACCATTATTGTCTGTCACGCCTCGAGCCTACACCCTAGACGTGGCCAGCACTTGTGAACCATTGTTGGACCCAAGCGAACCCTTGGCCTGGCTCAACTCTCAGCAGAAGATTTACTCAACATATGATAAACTCAAATGTAAACTAAACTCAAAAGTCTCAAAAGATAAACTCAGAATATATAGGAATATTCAATTAGCTAGAAATATGAAACTCAAGTCTTTAAAACATTAACAACTGAAAATAAAAAGACTCATGAACTACTGTCTATCTATCTATCTATGAAGCCTCTACTAACTGAGATGGACGTCGGTACAAGACCCACAACATCCTAATAACAAAACCAAAATGATTAAACATAAATGAGGGATCCTCTGGAAGAAAGGAGGCTCACCAGACAACTCTGGAACTCGACTAGATCAACGAAGCGCCGGTTGATGATCCTGATTTCCTGTATCTACATCATAAAAGATGCAGGCCAAATAGCGTCAGTACATGGAATGTACGAGCATGCAAAGGGAAATCTAAAACATTACATAAGCTTGAATTGGAACTGAAGAAATAACTTACCTCGTTTCAACTCAACTCAACTCATTTCAATATAAAAGCAATAACAATAATGTGATATAAAGAAAATCATTTAAAACAGTAGATAACAACTCAATATATTGAAAAATACATTATAACTCCGTTTGTATGTAAAAATACAAAATAAACTCTCTTTGGGAGATTCTCTAACCGACAACCATCACTATGAGCTATATGATGATACAATGTCTCACCCACGCTGCTAGAACTGTCCTATACCTTGCAGTGGTATAGAACTCCTCAACTAAGTGGATCCACTAGTCTATGCTTAAAAAATAATAAGGAATCATCTAAAAAGCGACCATTTCTACCCACGATGGCTACATGGTTTATGGGGGCTGTGAGTTGTTAGAACTCTCCCCCATATCGGTGCTCAATACTACTCCCAAAATATAACTTAGCTCATATGTTTAAAAAAAACATTTCCTTTTCCTCAACTTTTAGATTATTACTCAAAAGGTTTCTCTTAAAAGAGATAGTACTCAAAACTCCTTATGAACTCTTTCGGAAATCGGTGTTTCCTCTCTTCTTAAATGTAAAAATATTTACTCTTGGAATACTTACTTCCCATATATAATTTTTTAAAAATGAAACTCAACTTTACTCTTCCTCAACTCAAGTGCTCAAGTCTTAAAACAAGTTTAAAATATTGTAAAAGACTTCTCAAAAAGACTCGAAAGAACACTCAAGACTTTACTCTTAGCTCTACCTTGAATTTGATTATGGATTCAAGGTTATGATTCATGTTATGAATGATCTCATGATAATTAAATGAGTTTTAGATAGTTAAATAATGAGAAACGAGTGAAAAATACTGTCTGGGAGCAAGGGCGCGACGCGGAGATGAATTAAATTATTTGGTCACAAAATAATTTTTGAAACAAGGGAGTCTGCGTTCTCTCCGCGATGTGGAGAGAGAGAATTTCTCTGGGGGAGCAAGTCCGCGACACGGACCTGACACTTAATTTATGCGTGATTTTTTCTTCCTCTCCCAAACTCGATTCAACTCATACCCACTAAAATTCTAAGGTAAAAACTCTTGAATTCTTATAACCCAGAACAATTCCAGCGAAACCCACTCAAGAACTATCAATTTACTCAACCCCATAACAACATCTTCAGCTCAAGAACTCAACCAAACATCAAAATTCAAGAACGAATAACAACACTTCAAGAAACTCATCAAGAACTTAATTTCTCAATCTTTATGGATGAATTCGATAATGTAAAACATGATTGGTGTGTGGGTGAACGAACCCAACACTATGGAAACTAACATACCTCGATTTGGCGAAACAAATCCTCGATTTGCGAAAACCTTGTTCGTTCTTCCTTTTCTCCTCTTTTCCTCTTCTTAAATTCTCCTCTAAAACCCTAAGCATAGTTTAAGATTGTAAAACTGACCCAAATCAGATTTGACCCCAAAATAATACTAAATTCATTTTAATCTGATGGGTTATGGAAAAGACCAAAATACCCCTCATTAATTCGGATAACTTTCCTTAACTAGATAGGCTAACTTCAAAGCATATATCTCTCATAAGAGCTCGAAAATTAGCAAATTTGGTGGCGTTGGAAAGAGAATTCCAAGACCTTTCATTTGATATCTTATGGGCCACCTAAATCTTCTTGTACTGAAAGTTATGATCGTTTGAAGTTGACCCAAAATTCACAACTCAAGCATAACCTGTAAAATTCCAGATTTGGCTCTTTCCAAATTAGTTCTTTCTAAATTTAGCTCTTTCTAAGGCGGGATGTTACAATATCTCCTCCTTAAGAACATTCGTCCTCCAATGATATTACTCTAAGTAGACTAAGGGTGGTAACATCTAACATCCAACTGAAACACCTAACATGAAATTTAACACAACATTTCAACTTAAAAAGTACCAAGAAAAGAATTAGTACCTTCATTGGGAATTTCTCCGGGCTCAAAGAGATGCGGATATCTCTTCTTCATATGCTCCTCAGCCTCCCAAGTAGCTTCCTCAACAAACAGATTCCTCCATAAGACCTTGATTGATGCTACCTCCTTGGTCCTCAACTTGCGAACCTGACGATCTAGAATCTGAATGGGAATCTCCTCGTAAGATAGTCTATCCTTAATACCAATATCTTATGTCGGTATAATAAGTGAAGGATCACCCATACACTTCTTTAACATACAAATGTAAAACACCGGATGGACTGCTGCTAACTCTGACGGTATCTCCAACTCGTAGGCCACATTGCCAATCCTCTTGGATATCCTCTAAAGACCAATATATCGGGGACTGAGTTTACCCTTCTTGCAAAACCTCATAACACCCTGCATGGGTGAAACTTTCAAGTAAACACAATCATCCACCTCAAACTCTAAGTCTCTTCTCCTAACATCGGTATAGGATTTCTGACGACACCGTGCTGTTTTAAGCCTTTCTTGAATAGTCTTCACCTTCTCCATAGTTTGATGAACCAAGTCTAGTCCTATTAACCCAGCTTCACCAACCTCAAACCATCAAATAGGAGATATACATCTTCTCCCATAAAGATCCTCATAGGGAGCCATTTGGATGCTAGAGTGATAACTGTTATTGTAGGCAAACTCAATTAGAGCTAAGTGATCATCCAAACTACCCTTGAAATCGATCACACACGTCCTCAACACATCAGTCTGTGGATGAGAAGAAGTACTAAGGTTCACCTTCGAACCCAAACCCTTCTGGAAAGACTTCCAAAATTGTGCGGTGAATTGTCCACCTTTATCTGAAATAATGGACAATGGAACTCCATGAAGTCTGACTATCTCTTGAATATATAACTTGGCATAACCCTCTGCTGAAAAAGTAGTCTTTACCAGTAAGAAATGGGTTGATTTAATCATTCGATCTACAATCACCCAAATCGAATCATGCTGCCTGCGAGACCACGGTAAACCAATAATAAAATCCATATTGATCATCTCCCACTTCCATTTCGGAAGATCTATGTTCTGAGCCATACCACCGGGCCTCTGGTGCTCTACCTTGACTTGTTGGCAATTTGGGCACTTAGCAACGAACTCTGCAATACACCTCTTCATACTACTCCACCAATAGACTTCTCTCAAGTTGCGATAGATATTTATAGAACCAGGATGCATAGAATATCTGGAGCTATGAGCTTCCTCCATGATCCTCTCTTTGAGTTCATCCACCTTTGGTACACACTATCTACCTTGACATCTCAACACTCCATCTCCCCCTTGTTCAAAAGCCATCATTTTCTGCTTATGAATATTTTCCTTTAATTCAAACAAAATAGGGTCTCGGTCTTGTTTCTCTTTCACTCCAGACACTAATGATGATTCAGCCCCATTCATCACCACTACTCCTCCTTCATTGGAATCCATTAACCGGACTCCTAATCGTGCAAGTCTATGCACATCTTTGGCTAACTCTTTCTTGTCTTCCTCAACATGGGCGGTACTACCCATAGACAACCTATTCAAAGCATCAGCAACAACATTAGCCTTACCTGGGTGATAGAGAATACTCATGCCATAATCCTTGAGTAACTCCAACCACCTTCTCTGTCTGAGATTAAGCTCTTTCTGACTGAATACATACTGAAGACTCTTGTGATCGGTGAACACATCTGCATGAACTCTATAAAGATAGTGACATCATATTTTCAAAGCGAACACTACAGCAGCTAACTCTAGATCATGGGTTGGGTAATTCCTCTCGTGAATCTTAAGCTGTCTGGAGGCATAAGCTATAACCTTGCCATTCTGCATTAATACACAACCCAGTCCAACTCTGGACGCATCACAATATACCAAAAAACCTTGTGTACCTTCTGGTAAGGTCAACTCCGGGGTAGTAGTCAACCTAGTTTTCAATTCCTGAAAGCTTTTCTCACAAGCTTCAAACCATTGAAACTTAACTATTTTCTGAGTCAACTTAGTCAACGGGGATTAAATAGATGAAAACCCCTCGACAAACATCCTATAATAGCCAGCCAATCCCAAGAAACTCCTAATATCAGTTCGGGATGTGGGTCTAGGCCAGTTCTGTACTGCCTCAATCTTTTGAGTGTCAACTCGAATCCCATCACCAGAAACAATGTGGCCTAAGAATGCCACAGACTCAAGCCAAAATTCACACTTAGAGAATTTAGCATACAACTCTCTATCCTTGAGAGTTTGAAGAACTACTCTCAGATGACTAGCATGATCTTCCTCATTTCTCGAATAGATTAGAATGTCATCAATGAATACAATAACAAATATATCTAGATAAGGCTTAAACACCATGTTCATAAGGTCCATGAACGCTGCAGGAGCATTAGTCAAACCAAAAGACATGACTCGAAACTCGTAATTACCATAGCTGGTCCTGAAAGCTATCTTAGGGATGTCACTTTCTCTTACTCTCAACTGATGATAGCCAGATATGAGGTCAATCTTAGAAAAACAAGTGGCACCCTAAAGTTAATCTAAGAGATCATCAATTCTCAGAAGAGGATACGTATTCTTGATAGTAACCTTATTCAACTGACGGTAATCTATACACATTCTAAGAGAACCATCTTTCTTCCTCACAAATAAGACCGGAGCGCCCTAAGGTGAGACACTTGGTCTAATGAAACCTTTCTCAAGAAGATCTTTCAACTACTTTTTAACTCTTTCAACTCAGCTAGAGCCATTCTATATGGAGGAATAAAATAGGACGAGTATCAAGAAGAATAGTTATACCGAAGTCTATTTCTCTCTTAGGAAGGACTCCGGGAAGATCATCTGGAAAGACCTCTGAAAACTCACTCACAACTGGAACTGACTGAATAGGTGGTCTCTCAACACTAGAGTCATTAACTCGGACTAAGTGATAGATGCACCCCTTGGAAACTAACTTTCTCACCTTAAGGTACGAAATAAAATGACCCTTAGGCACTACTGAACTACTCCTCCTCTCTATAACTAGCTCATTAGGAAACTGAAACTTAACTACGTGAGTTCTACAATCAACTGAGGAATAACAGGCATGAAGCCAGTCCATACCTAGAATGACATCAAAATCTGCCATGTATAACTCGACTAAGTCAGCCATGGTGTCCTTGTGATCGATGGAAATGGTACAATCACGATAAACTCTCTCAGCTAGAATAGACTCACCAATGGGTGTGGAAACACTGAAGAGCTCAAGAACTTGTTCAGAAATAATATCGAACCTCATAGCTATATATGGAGTCAAAAAAGATAGACTCACACCTGGATCTAGAAAGCATAAACATCAAAAGAAAAGATATTGATCATACCAGTGACAACATCTGGCTAATTCTCTTGCTCTTGGCGACTGGTGATAGCATACAGACGGTATAGGTTCAGCTCTATCTGGCGGAGCCGCTGAAGAAGATTAGGCTCTATTGCCCCCCATTTCCATTACCTTGCTTGTTCTTAGGGCACTCTCTCATGAAGTGACCATTCTGACCACACTTGAAGCAACTAGTGGAGCCATAAAGACATGCTCCTGAGTGGTTCCTACCACACTTAGCACATGCAGGAGTCTCATTACCTCATTGTGCCACACTACCTTGAGACTGTGCATGTCTAGCTCTGAAGTTCTACGAATTTTGATTCTTGAACTCACCTCTATTCCTTGGTGCAGGTGCACTAGCATATGATGGAGCAGGTCCATTTTTCTTTTGTTGGAACTCTTCTCTATCTCTCAGCTTATCTTCCTCAACCTGTTGCACATGGATCATCAGCCTTGCTATGTCTATGTCCTCTATCAACATCCCAGCCTTACCCTCTTTGCTCGACAGACGAGACAACCCTGAAACAAACAAACTCATCCTACTCCTCATATCAGCAACCATATCCGGAGCATATCGGAAAATTTAGGTGAACTTGAGGCTGTACTCATGCACACTCATGGATTCCTGCTTAAGAGTGAGAAATTTCCTTACCTTTGCCTCTCTTAGCTCACGGGGACAGAAACTCCCATGAAGGCCTCTTCGAACACAACCCAGCACACAATTGGTGCACCCTCAGCTCTACTCTTCTTCCATTGATCGTACCATACTCTAGCAACACCCTTCAGTTGGTATGTTGCTAGTTCCACTCATTCAGCATCAGCAACATGCATCACCTCAAACACTTTCTGTAACTCTTCCAGAAAGTTTTTCCGGATCCTCAGTGACACTTGAACCGGTGAAGTCTGGAGGATTCATCCTTAAGAACTCATGGATTTTGGACGAATGAGACACATCCTGTCGATTCCCTATCTGTTGCCCAGCTTGGTTGGTCACCACTTGGCTCAACATCCGGATAGCATCTCGAAACTCAGCATTAGTGACCTCTCCTTGGGGTTGCACTTCTGGTGCATTGGGTACCCCTTGATCTTGAGGATCAACATTCCTCCTAGCAGGAGGACCTCGGACAGCACTTCGTGGAGGCATGATCTGAAAGATACGCGCAAGCATAAATTAGAAAGAAACTTTTATAGAGATTCACTCTATCGCATGAAAAGAGTATGAAAGAAGTGAGATAGTTCCTAAATGTTGCAGCCTCCTAATTATAGATGTGGCGCACTTCACACCGATAACTAGGACTCTACAAATACGGCTTCATAGACACCATAGGACTCTTGAACTCTGTACTCTGATACCAAGTTTGTCAAGCCCCGAGCCTACATCTGGACGTGGCCGGAACACGAGAACCATTGTTGGCCCCAAGCAAACCCTTGGCCTGGCTCAAATCTCAGCGGAAGACTTAATCAACATAAGATAAACTCAAATGTAAAACTTAACTCAAAAGTCTCAAAAGATAAACTCAGAATATATAGGAATATTCAACTAGCAAGAAATAGGCAACTCAAGTCTCTAAAACATTAAGAACTGAAAATGAAAAGACACATGAACTACTGTCTATCTATCTATCTATGAATCATCTACTAATTGAGATGGACGTCGGGACAACAACCACGACATCCTAATAACAAAACCGAAATGATAAAACATAAATGAGGGATCCTCCGGAAGCAAGGAGGCTCACCAAACAACTCTGGAACTCGACTGGATCAACGAAGCGCTGGTTGATGATCCTGATTTCCTGTATCTGCATCATAAAAGATGCAGGCCAAATGGCGTCAGTACATGGAATGTACGAGCATGCAAGGGGAAATCTAAAACATGACATAAGCTTAAACTGGAACTGAAGAAACAACTTACCTCGTCTCAACTCAACTCATTTCAATATAAAAGCAATAACAATAATGCGATATAAAGTAAAGCTTTTAAAACAGTAGATAACAACTCAATGAATTGAAAAATACAATATAACTCAGTTTGTATGTAAAAATACAAAATAAACTCTCTTTGGGAGATTCTCTAACCGACAACCATCACTATGAGTTATGAGATGATACATCATCTCGCCTACGCTGCCAGAACTGTCCTATACCTTGCCGGGGTGTAGAACTCCTCAACTAAGTGAATTCACTAGTCTATGCTTAAAAAGCAGTAAGAAATCATCTAAAAAGTATGACCCTTTCTACCCACGTTAGCTACATGGTTTATGGGGGCTGTGAGTTGTTAGAACTCTCCCCCATATCGGTGCTCAATGCTACTCCCAAAATATAACTTAGCTCATATGTTTAAAAAAAAACATTTCCTCTTCCTCAACTTTGAGATTATTACTCAAAAGGTTTCTCTTAAAAGAGATAGTACTCAAAACTCTTCATGAACTCTTTTGGAAATCGGTGTTTCCTCTCTTTTTAAATGTAAAAACATTTAATCTTAGGAATACTTAGTTCCCATATATCATTTTTTTTTAAATGAAACTCAACTTTACTCTTCCTCAACTCAAGTGCTCAAGTCTTAAAACAAGTTTAAAAGATTGTAAAAAACTTCTTAAAAAGACTCGAAAGAACTCTCAAGACATTACTCTTAGCTCTAACTTGAATTTGAATTATGGATTCAAGGTTATGATTCATGTTATGAATGATCTCACGATAATTAAATGAGTTTTAGATAGTTAAATAATCAGAAACGAGTGAAAAACACTGTCTGGGAGTAAGGGCGCGACGCGGAGATGAATTAAATTATTTGATCACGAAATAATTTTTAAAACAGTGGAGTCCGCGTTCTCTCCGCGATGCGGAGAGAGAGAATTTCTCTGGGGGAGCAAGTCCGCAACGCGGACCTGGCACCTAATTTCTGCCCGATCTTTTCTTCCTCACCCAAACTCGATCCAACTCATACCCACTGAAATTCTAAGGTAAAAACTCTTGAATTCTTATAACCCAGAACAATTTCTGCGAAACCCACTCAAGAACTATCAATTTACTCAACCCCTTAACAACATCTTCGCCTCAAGAGTTCAACAAAACATCAAAATTCAAGAACGAATAACAACACTTCAAGAAATTCATCAAGAACATAATTTCTCAATCTTTATGGATAAATTCGATAATGTTAAGCATGATTGACGTATGGGTAAACGAACCCAACACTATAGAAACTTACATACCTCGATTTGGTGAAACAAATCCTCGATTCCCGAAAACCTTGTTCGTTCTTCCTTTTCTCCTCTTTTCCTCTTCTTGAATTCTCCTCTAAAACCCTAAGCGTAGTTTAGGATTGTAAAACTGACCCAAATCAGATTTGACCCCAAAATAATACTAAATTCGTTTTAATCTGATGGGGTAAGCATAAGACCAAAATACCCCTCATTAATTCGAGTAACTTTTCTTAACTGGACAGGCTAACTTCAAATGGGTATATCTCCCTCATACGAGCTCGAAAATTAGAAAACTTGGTGGCGTTGGAAAGAGGATTCCAAGACCTTTCATTTGATATCTTATGGGTCACCTAACTCATCATGTACTGAAAGTTATGATCGTTTGAAGTTGACCCAAAATTCACAACTCAAGCATAACTTGTAAAATTCCAGATTTGGCTCTTTCTAAATTTAGCTCTTTCTAAGGCGGTATGTTATAGATTTCCAATGACCAAACTCGAAATAGAATTTAGAATATGCTTAGACATTAATTGAGAAACCCATACCTGAAAGTTGGGCGAAAACGAAATTGCATTTGGATAGCAAATGATCCAATAAACTTACTTCAAAGAATAAAATTCAAGGATTTACGGGTCCAAATTGAAAACGAAACATAATATTAAAGCCTAAACGCATAATGGAAAGAGAAGTGAATGATATTTATCTTGGAATCGCAAGAAATGCTTGAGACCAGAAGAATTTCACTCGAAGCCGAGCTAACTAATTCAATGGGGTTTCGTTCTTGGAAAAATATGGAGGAAGAAGATATACAAAACAGTAAGCAATTTCACCCCTATGATATTGTTTACACAGTTGCGGCTATGCTTTTGCGGAAAAATCCTTACATTTGTGGTTGCCTTAGTAATAGCACAGATCAAAATTTATTTTTGATGCTATGGACTCATTAAGAGTCCTGTGAACACAAAACATATATGCAATCTGATTGTAAATGACATTTCATACTCAATAAAATCAAATTAATAACAATCATAGACCGTTTACTAAAATTAAGTCAAAACGCAATATCCTTTGCCCCATACTTTGAGATGCTCTTCTCCTGTTTTACGAATCCTACAACTCTCTTTACTGAGCGAGACTTAGATCAAAGTCAACACTTTAACTAAAACAAAAAAATGTAATTAGGCACTCAAAATTAAAACAAAAACTTCTACACCTGAACGAAAGCTCCTACAAAATTAAAATTAATATTACTTACGGAGTTCTCATCCAAGACAGTTTACTCATAAAGTTGACTGAAGTCAACCTTAGACTAAACTTTTCGACATATCATCTAGACGCTCAAACTCACATCGGATGCCTCGGGACCCGAACAGTCAATGTTACTAACCAAAAATAGACGTTCCGAAGCTGATACAACTGACAAAATGCTTATACCACAACCAGTTCTCCTATTATTGATGAAAGTTAACTATATCAACTTTAGAATTTTCAAAAACTAAAAATTTACATAAAACTTAATGAAAAACTTCGGAAATCGAGCCACCAACTTCCAGAAGACAAAAACACAGTACATGAAATAAGAACAGGCAAAATAGTTAAAACACACAAAAATCAAGGAAATGACAAAGAGTGTAATTACAACACTTCATTTTCAAACAAAAAAAGATCTATAACCAAATATGTTTTGGAAAGCAGATTATATTTTCATAATTAGTAAGACTATTTAATGATGATGTTTAGAATTTGGTATAAAAATGTCAGAAATAGTAACTAAATTATGAACAGAAATAATTTGAGTCATTTTTACTTTACTTTCTAACATTTCATCGGGAAACAATACTTACTTTACATTTTGAATGAAAACGTTAACTCCTTATGTAATATTTTTATTTGAGGATTTTTTTATGAATACAGATTTTTTTTCTTGAACTAAAAAAATACTAAAATAGATAATTCTTATTTATTAGATATATGATCCTCATAGAGTTTCATAAACATAAGAACTCAAATAAGATCTTGATTGATGTCACGGTAATATTTCTTCCATAACCGTTAAGGAATTGCTTATACGAATATAATTTGAAAATAATAATAATTCATATAGATTAAAATTGGATTGATTTTTTTTTAGAAAAAGAAGAAAGAGAAATTATATGTTTGACTCATCTGAGTGGTTTGGAAATTTAAAAAATAATGCATTAAATCAATTGTATATCAAAAGTGCTTAAATGTATATTAGACGATGTGTTGAAATAATAATTTAAAGTTTTAGTAGGAATCCTAAGTTGTTTAAGATTTGTTATTTTTGACATTTATTTAATTATGTCTAGTTATGATTTGTTTGTCCTAGTTTATATAGGAATAAGTTTTCAAGTCCTAGTTTAATTAGTTTCTTACTATTATAAATAAGGATGTTGCTAGTTAGTATTCTATACAGAAACATATACAAAAAAAATACAGAAATATACAGAATAGATAGAACTTGAATTAAGATTCAAGAACTTTTAATTTTATAAATAAAATATTTTTCATCGAATTGGTATCAAAGCTTCTATGATCCTTCTAGAAGATCAAAGAGTTTCCACTGATGAAAGGCTACTATGAACAATATATGTCGTATGTCTGGCCAATGATTATGTTGATAAACATCAGGCGACTGATATATGCATGAAAAACATGCTAGGAGGAAAGACTTGCAAAAATATTACAGATTTAAAGAAGTGTAACCAAGCACAAGAGAAAAAAACTCTTCTCTAAATTAAAAGTTAGAGAAAGTAAAAAAAAAAAAAAAAAGAGTTGATGGGAACAATCAACGAAAGTTGGAGAGAAAGTGCTACAACACCAAAAACAAAACGAAAAAAAAAAAAAAAAAAGGAAAGGAGTTGATTAGAAGGGCATCAACGAGAGTTGGAGAAATAGTGCTCCAACAAAAAAAATAAAAAAGAGTTGATGGAAAGGGCGTCAACCTTGCAAGTTGGAGAGAGGTGTTCCAACACAACCAAGAGAAAGAATATCGTGAGTTGGAGAGAAAGTGTTCCAACACTTGAAAGTTGGAGAGAAGTGCTCCAACAACCAAGAAAAAAAAATTGTGAGTTAGAAAAAAAAGTGATCTAACACTTGAAAGTTTGAGAGAAAATGCTCTAACAGAACCAAGAAAAAAAATGAAAATTGAAAAGAAGTGCTTCAACAATTAAAGATTGAAGAAATGTTTTCCAAAACAACGACGACGACAAAAATGAAATTGAAAATTGAAGAAAAGTGCTCTAGTACAACAACAATGACAAGAAGAAAAAAAAGACTAGAGTCTACAATTTTGAATTACGGGAGAATATTCGAATAACAATCAAAGTTCGAGTAGGAATCCTAAGTTGTTTAGAATTTGTTATTTTTGGTATTTATTTAATTATGTCTAGTTATGATTTGTTTGTCCTAGTTTACATAGGAATAAGTTTTCTAGTCCTAGTTTAATTTGGTTTCTTACTATTATAAATAGGAATGTATCTATTTAGTTTTCTATATATAGAAACATACAGAAATATACAGAATAGATAGAACTTGAATTAATATTCAAGAAATTTTAAGTTTATAAATAAAATATTTTCCTTCATGATGAAATTTCTACTATACAAAATATCAGTTAATTTTGTGTCCTTATATACTAATTTTATTATGTTACAATCATTATTGAACTTATCATGAATTTATTTTCTGGAACAAAATTCACAGTTTATATAAAGAATTCATTATCTAAAAATTATTTCAAAAAATGTAGTTAAGAAAGAAATATTTGGTTATAGGAAATCAATCCACATCTTATTTTAGTGTCATATTATTTTTTCAAGTATATGAACAACTTATATCTAAAAATAAGAGACACATTTTCATATTTTAGGTCTAGAAAAAATTTCTATTCAAAAAAAGAAAAATGAAGAAAACCTCATAAAAGAATATCGCACAAGGAGGTTAACATTTAATTTCAACTGGTGAATGAGGTATTGTTTTCCAACCCTTAAATGTTAAGGAAGTAAAATTTAATTGACTCAAATAATTTTAGTTATAGTGTAATTGGATTCTACTTTCCTTTAATGTTTTTATTTTGATGAATTATTTAACATATTAAATAAACGTAATAAGTACATTGAAAGTTATTGTTGTTAATTACTTTTGAAGTTACCTGATGGTGTAAGAAGTTTTACACAATGATGTACGAAGTTTGGTACATAAACAATACACAAAATATAAACTCAGGATTTCTGTTATATATTTTAGTATAATGATTTTTTTATCAGATTATCTAAAGACTATTTATAGTAAAATATTTTTAAGATATATAATTCATAATTTAAGAAATAAGATAATTTAGCAGATATAACATATAAAAGTTAAAAAAATTCATTAGCTGAACATGAAGTAGATTTCTTAACGCAAGATTGTTTATTATGAAAATGAATATTGCCACTAAAATATATTATAAGCAGGGGCGGAGCCACGTGCATGTCAGAGTGTCCAATTGGACACTCTTCGTCAGAAAAAAATATATTATATACAAGTAAAATGATACATGAAGTGATTAAATTACATATTTTGAACACCCTTAATATAACAGGTTGTTATAGCCCAGTTGTTTCAAACCCCTTGAATAGGTTTCAGAAACCTTGAATTTGCCAATATTTTTTTAAGACCCAACTTCCCAAGTCACGATGACACTTACTAAAACCCGTCGGTAGGTAAGTTGATCCATACCCAGAACAACAAGTAGTGAGTACAAGGATAGAACTAAATAGAAAACAATGCTAATAATAAGAAAAGACATAAATGGAAAGCAAACGAAATACTAAATACAAAGGAACCCTCTGAGAATCTAGAAGTCAAGAGTGCAAAGCTATCTAACAAGATAAATACAAGTCTCAAAAGTGGACCACAACAACACGTCTGAAAGGCAAAAGACAAGTTACCATATGAACAGAAGGAGACATGATGGTCTAGGACGCCAAGTGCTCACCCTCATCTTCGATATCCACAAGCTGCAGAAGATGGTATGAACGATCACCGTTGGTAGCTGGTACCAGGACATGCATCACGAAAAGATGCAAAGTGTAGCGTGAGTACAGAAACAAAGGTACTCAGTTGACATCAATGGCCGACGAAGCAAGAAATGTAAAAAAAAATCTGATAAGATAGAATCTAGACACAACAAAGGTCAAAGCGGAAAAGAAAGAAGGCACACAAGTATACACAAAGTAAATCTAAGTACAGCTAAACTAAACCTGACTAGAACCCCATGAGCCTAGAAGGTACACTCGTGCGCAAGTTTAAATAAAAATCTAAATGGACCCCATGATCCCGATATGTACATTGAATAGAGAGAAGAGTAATCCAGATCTGAACCCAAGAACATCAGCCAGGCTCCCAGCCCAAGTAGCCAAGAACCAGTCAACTCTCAGCCCAGCTAGCAAGAGTGACAATCAACCCAACCAGTCAACTCCCTTGCCAGCTAGCAAGAGTGACAATCAACCCAAGTCGCCCATCCATATAATCCACTCCCAGGGGCGTAAGCCGCCCAGCTAGCAAGAGTGACTCAGGGGCTTATCAACTCCGAAGAGGATCTCAAGTAGGCTCCAAGCCACTGCGGATCGACGTCCACTCCCGAAGGTATCACAAAAGGCTCCAAGACAAAAGCACTCCAGTTTCGAGAAAGCATACAATCTCCGATAACACATCAGAGCCGCAAAAATAGGGAGAGGAAACAGAAAGGGCCAACAAGTTGCGCAAACACCTAAACTAAGGCTCATTCTATCAGACCCAAATTTGCTATTCCAGTCTACAAGGACCTAGTCCATCTGAATGACGTCGGAGACATACCAAGGTCACAAGGTGCATGGGTCTAAGGAAACACTAGTTTATCCTTGACTAAGGACAAAACATGCTCCATAAACCACGTAGTAAAATCAGTAAATTACATAGTATGCGACAACAAACGTACAACCCCAACTAATCATGGTACTACTCTCGAAACAATAGTAAGTTCTAAAAAGATAAGCAGGAATAACTAGGTACCCACCCCCAATTCACATTAACTATCACGAATTCACATATTCATGCTCAATCTAATTAGAAAGGAAGTCATAGCCTACTTGTAGGTTGACCACGAACGCTCCAAATCACAAGGAAAGAGCTTTTCCCTTCTGAATAGCCTCTGAACACTGCCAATCTATAAAAATAGGATCATAATGTCAATACGATCATTTAGACACCAAAATTACCAAAAATGGAGACATACCAATTTTAGAGTCAAACAGGAATTATGAAAACTACCCCAAAATTTTCGGAATTGACTCTGTCAAGAGGTCTTAAACTACACCTCTAACTTGTGTTCCAAAGATGAACAAAATCTGAGGCATAAAATAGCCAACAAAAACACATGCAAATAATCAACAAGTGAAGCCACAAAGAGATGGGGCAGCAGCTCAATCACAAATATCACCTCAAACGGAGGTCCTTCAACAACTCCCGATAACTTCACCGTGTAGCCACACTCCCAATGATCACCCAAAACTTTGAATCACCAAATCAGAGTTTGAAGGAGGGAGAAATCATTTTTTGAAAATAAGAAATGAGGCTGCAAAATCGCTATATAAATTGTCCTGGTCACTAAAAGTCTAATTCTGGTTGGTAAAAGTCTGATTTCTGGTCGCTAAAAGCCTGCAGCAGATATCACCACTTCAGCTGGTTTGCTTAAATTCTGAATTCTCCGATGGGGTGCTCGGGATTCAATCAGAACCCCGTGAAGGCAAATTAGATATGCAATCCTACCAAATTCGATATTCCGGACTCAATGGAGCAGTCCAAATTCTCATACGATATCATCTAGATAATGTAACACCTAGCTATTTGAAAGAGCTAAAAATTAGAAAGAACCATTTTTGGAAAGAATGAAAATCTGAAATTTGGCAAGTTATGTTAAGAATGAATTTTGGGTCAACTTCAAATGAGCATAACTACTAGTACAGGATAAGTTAGATAGGCTACAAGATATTAAATGAAAGGTCTTTGAATTATCTTTCCAACGCCACCAAGTTTGCTAGTTTTTGAGTTCGTATGAGGGAGATATGCCCGTTTGTAGTCGGGCTGTCTGAATAAGAAAAGTCACCCGGATTTTAGAAGGTTCATTACCCAATTAAATAAATCCATTTTTAGTAAATTATTTGGGGTCTAAACTAAGTTAGTTCAGTTTACGCAATTAAAAATTACGCCAGAGCTTTGAGAGAAGAGAAAAAAGGAGAAAAGAGGAGAAAAGTCAAGGCGTTCTTGGAGATTTCTTATGGAATTGAAGTCGTTTCGCCAAGGGTTCATCCCTAAAGAGGTATGTGAGACTTTCATAGCATTGGTTTCGTTCACCCACGCGCCAATCATATTTTGTTCAGCGAAATTCATTCTAGAAAGTTGAAAGTTGATGATTTTTAATTATGTTCTTGAATATTGGCTTTTGTTCTTGAATTAAGTTGGGATTGAGTTCTTGAGGAAATCGTATCGATTTTAGAGTCGTTTATGAATAGATTCTTGTGTACATGTACTGGGTATCTGAATCTAAAGAGGAATTGAGAAAAAGAATCAAACTTAGGTAAATTGGGGTTAGAAAATGAAGAAGGAAAAAGTCGGGCAAATCTGGGTACCAGGTCCGCGTCGCGGACCTGTTCCTCAGGATTGGAACTTTTCTCTCCGTGTCGCAGAGAGGTCGCGGACCCTTCTGCCTCAAAATTTATTTCGCGACCAAATATTTAAATGCATCTCTGCGTTGCAGACTTACTTCCAGATAGTGATTTCTTGATCGTTTCTCATGTTTAACTATCTAAAAACACTCCTAAACATCACGAGATCTTTCCTATCACAAATCACAACCTTGAATCCATAAATTTCAAATTCAAGGAAAGTTAAGAGCCAAGTCTAGAGAGTTCTTAGAGTCCTTTCAAAAGGCTTTCGCAAATGCTTTAAACTTGTTTTAAGACTTGAGATTTGAGTTGAGTAAAGAGTAAATAGTGAAATCCATTTCTTCAAAAGAGTATATGGGGACTATGTATTCCCAAAGAGTAAATGTTTTCACATTTAATCAAGAAAGGAAACACCGATTTCCAAAAGAGTCTTTGAGCTAGTTTTCAGTAAAGAGTAAATGTCTTCACATTTAATCAAGAGAGGAAACACTGATTTTCAAGAGAGACTTTGGGCTAATTTTTGAGCAATTATCTCAAATCAGAGAAAGAGTTATGTTTCTAAACATATGAGCTAGTTATATTTTGGGAGTAGTATTGAGCACCGATATGGGGGAGATTTCAGACAACTCACAGCCCCCATAAACCATGTAGCCAACGTGGGTAGAAAAGGGTCATACTTTTTAGATGATTCCTTAGTGCTTTTTAGCATAGACTAGTGGATCCACTTAGTAGTTAGGTTCTATACCCCCAGGCAAGGTATAGAAAGGCCCTGGCAGCGTGAGGTAAAAAGTTGTATCATCACATAGCTCTTAAGTTATGGTTGTCGGTTAGAGAAACTCCCACAGTTATATTTTGTATTCTTATATACACAGAGATTACTTGTATTTTCACATACAAACAGAGTCTAAATTGTATCCTTGCATACAAACTGAGTTACCATTATATTTCTAAATACACAGAGTTGTTATCCATGTTTTAAAAGCTTTTATTTATATTACATTTATATTATTGCTTTATATTGAAATGAGTTGAGTTGAGTTGAGACCAGGTACATTCTTCCAGTTCCTTTCAAGCTTATTTTTTTGTTTTAGTATTCCCCTCGCATATCGTACATTCAATGTACTAATGTCAGTTGGCCTGCTTCCTTTTATGATGCAGATTTAGGTAACCAGGATCAGCATCTAGTGCATCGTTGATCCAGGTGAGCTTCAGAGTTGTTGGTGAGCCTCTTTGCTTCCGGAGGATCCCTTTTTATTATTTTATTAGTTAGTTCATTAGGATGTCGTGGGTCTTGTCCCGACATCCATCTCAGTTGTTAGAGGCTTCATAGACAGTTAGTTATTGTTAGTTCTTGAGTCTTTTCCATTTTTCAGTATTGATGTTGACACTTGAGTTGCCATTTTGGCTAGTTGAATGTTTCTTTTAAGACATTCTAAGTTTATTGCATGAGTTTATCTTTTGAGACTATTTCATGTTATTTAAGTCTTCCGCTATGAGTTAAGCCAGGCCAAGGGTTCATTTGGGGCCAACAATGGTTCTCGATTGCCAGTTCCGCCTAGAGTGTAGGCTCGAGGAGTGACAGTCTTGGTATCAGAGCTAGGTTCAAGAGTCCTAGGGAGTCTATGAAGTCGTTTCTGTAGAGTCCTAGTTATCGGTGTGAAGTGCGCCACATCTATAATTAGGAGGCTGTAACATTTAGGAACTATCTCAATTCTTTCATATTCATTTCCTGCGATAGAGTTTATCTCTATAAAAGTTTCTTTCTAACTCGTGCTTGCGCGTGTCTTTCAGATCATGCCTCCACGAAGAGCTGTCAGAGGTCGTCCCGCTAGGAGAAATGCTGAACCACAGGATCAAGGGGTACCTAATGCACCTGAAGTGCAACCCCAAGGAGAGGTCACCAATGCTGAGTTCCGTGAAGCTATCCAGATGTTAAGTCATGCTGTGACCAATCAAGTTGGACAGAGAGAGAATCGACAGGAAGTGGATGATACTTCAAGGATCCGTGAGTTCTTAAGGATGAATCATCCAAGCTTCACAGATTCAAGTGTAACTGAGGATCCAGAAAACTTTGTTGAAGAGCTTCAGAAGGTTTTTGAGATTATGCATGTTACTGATGCTGAGAGGGTGGAACTAGCTGCATACCAAATGAAGGGTGTCGCTAGAATCTATTTTGATCAGTGGAAAAAGAATAGAGTTGAAGGTGCACCACTTGTGAGTTGGGCTTTGTTTGAGGAGGCCTTCTTAGGGCGTTTCTTTCCCCATGAACTGAGAAAAGCCAAGGTACGAGAATTCCTTACTCTTAAGCAGGAATCTATGAGTGTTCATGAGTACAGTCTGAAGTTCACCCAACTTTCCCACTATGCTCCGGAGATGGTTGCTGACATGAGAGGCAGAATGAGTTTGTTTGTTGTTGGGTTGTCTCATTTGTCAAGTAAGGAAGGCAAGGCAGCTATGCTGATAGGAGATATGGACATAGCAAGGCTGATGATCTATGTGCAACAGGTTGAGGAAGAGAAGCTGAAAGATAGAGAGGAATTTCGAAACAAAAGAGCTAAGACAGGGAATAAGTCCAGGCAGCAGAGGAGCAATGACAACCGGTCATCTTTCAAACAGAAACAAAAGGGACCTGCTCCATCATCTGCTAGTGTACCTGGACCAAGGAACAGAGGTGAGTTCAATAATCAGAATTCACAGAATTTCAGAGCTACACCTGTGCATTCTCAGGATAGTATGGAGTAAGGGGGTAATAAGACTCCTGCAAGTAATAAGTGTGGTAGGAGCCACTCAGGGGTGTGTCGTGATGGCTCCACTGGTTGCTTCAAGTGTGGTCAGAACGGTCATTTTATGAGAGAGTGTCCTAAGAACAGGAAAGGTAATGGTAATGGGGGCAATAGAGCCCAATCTTCTTCAATTGCTCCACCAGATAAAGCTGCATCTAGAGGAGCTACTTCAGGGGCAGGTGGAGGATCAAACCGTCTTTATGCTATCACTAGTCGCCAGAAGCAAGAGGCTTCGCCAGATGTTGTCAGTGGTATGATTCAAGTCTTTAACTTTGATGTTTATGCTTTGCTAGATCCAGGAGCGAGTCTATCTTTTGTGACTTCTTATATTGCGATGAATTTTGATGTTCTTCCTGAGAAACTTCTTGAGCCCTTCAGTGTTTCCACACCTGTTGGTGAGTCTATTCTAGCAGAGAGAGTCTATCGTGATTGTACCATTTCCGTCAATCACAAGAGCACCATGGCTGATTTAGTTGAGTTGGACATGGTAGATTTTGATGTCATTCTAGGTATGGACTGGCTTCATGCCTGTTATGCCTCATTCGATTGTAGAACTCGAGTTCTTAAGTTCTAGTTTCCTAATAAGCCAGTTATAGAGTGGAAGAGTAGTTCAGCAGTGCCTAAGGGTCGTTTTATTTCGTACTTAAGGTGAGAAAGTTAGTTTCCAAGGGGTGTGTCTATCACTTAGTCCGAATTAATGACTCTAGTGTTGAGATACCTCTTATTCTGTCACTTCCAGTAGTAAAAGAGTTTCCAGAAGTCTTTCCAGATGATCTTCCTGGAGTCCCTCTTGAGAGAGAAATAGACTTCGGTATAGATATTCTTCCCGATACTCGTCCTATATCTATTCCGCCATATAGAATGGTACCAGCTGAGTTGAAAGAGTTGAAAGAGTTGAAAGAGCAGTTGAAAGATCTCTTAGAGAAAGGTTTTATTTGACCAAGTGTCTCACCTTGGGGCGCTCCGGTCTTATTTGTGAGAAAGAAGGATGGTTCTCTTAGAATGTGTATAGATTAC
Organism: Solanum etuberosum; assembly: GCA_029582245.1. Lineage (NCBI taxonomy): Eukaryota > Viridiplantae > Streptophyta > Magnoliopsida > Solanales > Solanaceae > Solanum > Solanum etuberosum. The sequence continues at coordinate 45,283 of JAJONR010004078.1, forward strand.
CGTCAGTTGAACAAGGTTACTATCAAGAATAAGTATCCTCTTCCGATAATTGATGATCTCTTCGATCAACTTCAGGGTGCCACTTGTTTTTCAAAAAAAGACTTCAGATCAGGCTACCATCAGTTGAGAGTAAGGGAATGTGATATTCCAAAGATAGCTCTCAAGACCCGTTATGGTCATTATGAGTTCCTAATTATGTCATTTGGGTTGACCAATGCGCCTGCAGCGTTCATGGACCTTATGAATAGAGTATTCAAGCCTTATTTAGATATGTTTGTTATCGTATTCATTGATGACATACTAATCTATTCGAGGAATGAAGAAGATCATGCTAGTCATCTCAGAGTAGTTCTCCAAAATCTAATGGATAGAGAGTTGTATGCTAAATTCTCTAAGTATGAGTTTTAGCTTGAGTCTGTGACATTCTTAGGCCACATTGTTTCCGGTGATAGAATTAGAGATGATACTCAGAAAATAGAGGCAGTGCAGAATTGGCCTAGAACCACATCTCCAACTGATATTAGGAGTTTTTTGGGGTTGGCTGGATATTATAGAAGGTTCGTCGAAGGGTTCTCATCTATTTTATCTCCTTTGACTAAGTTGACTCAGAAAACAGTGAAGTTTCAATGGTTTGAAGCTTGTGAGAAAAGCTTTCAGAAATTGAAAACTAGGTTGACTACTGCCTTAGTATTAACCTTACCAGAAGGTACGCAAGGTTTTATTGTATATTGTGATGCGTCCCGAGTTAGACTGGGTTGTGTGTTAATGCAGAATGGTAAAGTTATAGCTTATGCCTCCAGACAGCTGAAAGTTCAGGATAAGAATTACCCAACTCATGATCTAGAGTTGGCTGCCGTAGTATTTTCTTTGAAAATATGGCGTCATTATCTTTATGGTGTTCATGTGGATGTGTTCACCGATCACAAGAGTATCCAGTATGTGTTTAGTCAGAAAGAGCTTAATCTCAGACAGAGGAGGTGGTTAGAGTTACTCAAGGATTATGACATGAGTATTCTATATCACCCAGGTAAGGCTAATGTTGTTGTTGATGCTTTGAGTAGGTTGTCTATGGGTAGTACCTCCCATGTTGAGGAAAAGAAGAGAGAGTTAGCAAAGGATGTGCACAGACTTGCACGATTCAGAGTTCGACTAATGGATTCCACTGAAGGAGTAGTAGTGGTGATGAATGGGGCTGAGTCATCAGTGGTGTCAGAAGTGAAAGAGAAACAAGACCAAGATCCTGTTTTGCTTGAATTGAAGGCAAATGTTCATAAGAAAAAAGTAATGGCTTTTGAACAAGGGGTAGATGGTGTATTGAGGTATCAAGGTAGGTTGTGTGTACCAAGGGTGGATGAACTCCAAGAGAGGATCATGGAGGAATCTCATAGCTCCAGATATTCTATCCATCCAGGTTCCACAAAGATGTATCGTGACTTGAGAGAAGTATATTGGTGGAATAGTATGAAGAAAGGTATTTTTGAGTTCGTTGTTAAATGCCCGAATTGTCAACAAGTTAAAGTAGAGCACCAAAGGCTCAGTGGTATGGCTCAGAATATAGAACTTTCAGAATGGAAGTGGGAGATGATCAATATGGATTTCATTACTGGCTTGCCACGGTCTCGCAGGCAACATGATTCTATTTGGGTGATTGTGGATTGAATGACAAAATCAGCCCACTTTTTGCCGGTAAAGACTACCCATTCAGAAGAGGATTATGACAAGTTATATATTCAAGAGGTAGTAAGACTTCATGGAGTTCCAGTTTCCATTATTTCAGATAGAGGTGCACAGTTTTGGAAGTCATTCCAGAAAGGCTTGGGTTCAAAGGTGAACTTGAGTACTGCTTTTCATCCTCAGACAGATGGTCAAGCAGAGCGCACTATTCAAACTTTAGAATATATGTTGAGGGCCTGTGTGATTGATTTCAAGGGTAATTGGGATGATCACCTACCTCTCATTGAGTTTGCTTACAACAATAGTTACCATTCTAGCATCCAGATGGCTCCTTATGAAGCTCTTTATGGGAGAAGATGCAGATCTCCTATTTGATGGTTTGAAGTTGGTGAAGTTGGGTTGATAGGACTATACTTAGTTCATCAAGCTATGGAGAAAGTGAGAGTTATTCAAGAAAGGTTGAAAACAGCGCAGAGTCGACAGAAATCCTATACTGATGATAGGAGAAGGGACTTACAGTTTGAAGTAGATGATTGGGTATACTTGAAGATTTCACCCATGAAGGGTGTTATGAGATTTGGTAAGAAGGGGAAACTTAGTCCCCGGTATATTGGTCCGTACAGAATATTCAAGAGGATTGGTAATGTAGCTTATGAGTTAGAGTTACACCAAGAGTTAGCAGAGGTTCATCCAATGTTTCACATCTCTATGTTGAAAATTTTTATGGGCGATCCTTCACTAATAATACCAACTGAAGATATTGGTATCAAGGATACCTTGTCTTATAAGGAGATTCCTGTTCAGATTCTAGACCGCCAGGTTCGCAAATTGAGAACCAAGAAAGTAGCATCAGTCAAAGTTCTGTGGAGAAATCAGTTTGTTGAGGAAGCTACTTGGGAAGCTGAGGAGGATATGAAGAAGAGATATCCACATCACTTTGAGCCCAGAGAAATTCCAGACTAAGGTACTAACTCTCTTCTTAGTACTCTTTAATTAATATACTGAATGTGTTAGATTTGTTTGTTGGGTGTTTGAGATGAATGTTAGATATTACGTCCTTAGCCTACTAAGAGTAATCTCATTCGAGGACGAATTTTTCCAAGGAGGAGATATTGTAATACCCCGCTATTTGAAAGAGCTAAAAATTAGAAAGAATCATTTTTGGAAAGAATGAAAATCTGAAATTTGACAAGTTATGTTAAGAATGAGTTTTGAGTCAACTTCAAATGACCATACCTCCTAGTACAGCATGAGTTAGGTGGGCTACAAGATATCAAATTAAAGGTCTTTGAATTATCTTTCCAACACCACCGAGTTTGCTAGTTTTCGAGTTCGTGTGAGGGAGATATGCCCATTTGAAGTCGGGCTGTCTGAATAAGGAAAGTCACTCAGATTTTAGAAGGGTATTTTGGTCTTTTCATTACCCAATTAAATAAATCCATTTTTAGTAAATTATTTGGGGTACTGAGTTAGTTCAGTTTACGCAATTAAGAATTACACTAGGGCTTTGAGAGAAGAGAAAAGAGGAGAAAAGTCAAGGCGTTCTTTGAGATTTCTTGCGGAATCGAAGTCGTTTCGCCAAGGGTTCATCCCTAAAGAGGTATGTGAGACTTTCATAGCGTTGGGTTCGTTCATCCACGCGTCAATCATGTTTAGTTCAGCGAAATTCATTCTAGAAAGTTGAAAGTTGATGATTTTGAATTATGTTCTTGAATTGGCTTTTGTTCTTGAATTAAGTTGGGATTGTTGAGTTCTTGAGGAAATCGTGTTGATTTTAGAGTCGTTTATGAATAGATTCTTGTGTACATATATTGGGTATCTGAATCTAAAGAGGAATTGAGAAAAAGAATCGAAATTAGGCGAATTGGGGTTAGAAAATGAAGAAGGAAAAAGTCGGGAAAATCTGGGTATCAGGTCCGCATTGCGGACGTGTTCCTCAGGATTGGAACTTTTCTCTCCGCTTCGCGGAGAGGTCGCAGACCCTTCTGCCTCAAAATTTATTTCGCAATCAAATATTTCAATGCATCTCCGCGTCGCGAACTTGCTTCCAGACAGTGATTTCTTGATTGTTTCTCATGTTTAACTATCTAAAAACACTCCTAAACATTACGAGATCTTTCCTATCACAAATCACAACCTTGAATCCATAAATTTCAAATTCAAGGAAAGTGAAGAGCCAAGTCTAGAGAGTTCTTAGAGTCCTTTCAAAAGTCTTTTGCAAATGCTTTAAACTTATTTTAAGACTTGAGATTTGAGTTGAGTAAAGAGTAAAGAGTGAAGTTCATTTCTTCAAAAGAGTATATGGGGACTATGTTTCCCAAAGAGTAAATGTTTTCACATTTAATCAAGAAAGGAAACACCGATTTTCAAAAGAGCCTTTGAGCTAGTTTTCAGTAAAGAGTAAATGTTTTCACATTTAATCAAGAGAGGAAACACTGATTTCCAAGAGAGCCTTTGG
>JAJONR010004079.1:0-54510 GCA_029582245.1 Solanum etuberosum
ATATATGAACAAATAATACATTCAATTAAGATCACAAACGATGTCTGGTGATATATTTGCCTTTTCAATTAGTTAATGTTAAACAACTCACATTTCAAATATTGTATTAATTTGCATTGAATTTATTTAGTAACAAACAACTCTCTCTAAATTATAAAATTTGTAAGCTAATTTATTCAAATAAATTTACTATTACAAATATAAAATATAAAATCAAGAAAAAAAATAAAATGATTAAAAAAATTTGATGAGTATTTTCGTCTTTACATAGATTAATCTCATAATCAATCTTGAAATTATCACGTACATCGGGTGGTTGCTGATTTTGCACTCTTTCAGCATTTCAACCTGAGGGTTCTCCCCAGGCTCTCCCACTACTCCTAGAGGTTGCACTCAAGCAACATCCTCATGACCCTCTATGATTGGATCATCATGTAGTCCCAGATTTTGGCCTCTTCCGACCATTCTTCGCAGAGTTCTTCTTAATTTAGGATCGTAGGGGGTCAGGTGATGGCCTTGACTCCGTGTACTTGGCATACATTGGAAATAAGACCTTATGAAGAAATCAATTTTGTGATTCCACGTGCAAGTCCCACAGTCTTATTTTGACCCGATTTTTATGTTCGAATCTTTTTATAGAAATTTGGATATCAATTCACTTGTGTTGATGTGTAAATCACTAATTTGTTAGCGCGGCATCATTTGGAAGTTGCTCGGAAAGGAAAAGCTCTTGGATAGAGATTCAAGTATGGTTTCGGCCTTGAGGTAGGTTATGATTTTCTTGTTTAGACTTGGATTTGCAAGATTCTATATGAAATAAGTTGCATGATTGGTAGGAAGGTTGTAGGATCATAATTTTAGGCTTATATGATCCTTAGTCACATTTTGGCTATTTTCAAGACTTTAGAGTAGAATTTTAACTGTGAATCCTTAGTTAAGGTTAGCCTTAATCTTGATTGACAGTATAGGATTCTTAAAATGAATATAGGTAATTTAAAACTTAGATTTATGTGCTTTAATTGTTTTAGCATGGTTGTCTGCCTTTTTTAATTATTTTTTCAGCTTTTATTGTGTTGTTATCATGTTGTGGGCCTAGTGCCTTGGACTTGAACTTGCTGAATTTTCAGGTTAGTACGACAGTACTGTGACAGGAGTCTACCATGTTATTTGTGTGGTGTTTCTATAATGTGAATGAACTGAATGTGTTTGGTATGCACTCATATACATGACATTTGTATTTGGCATGCTTTGAGTTATAAATGACAAAAGCTTATATTTGAGACCTTTTAACGAGCTTGTCACTATCTTTACTTGTTTTGGGCTCCGAGGGAGCATAGTATTGGTTTTACTCGAGGAGATCAGAAATTTTGAAAGGATTTACACCATTTAATGGGCTTTCATCCTAAAGAGATATTTACATTAAAATTAATTATTTTACCTCGGAGGTTTGCATATTTCGAAGAAAAATGCTAATTTTATTAGGGTTTTGCATAAAATGGACGTTTATGTTAAGCAAATGAAATTCTATGGTTTTTGATTAAAGGATGGGTTGTTTTATTATTATACTGATCAACTCGAGGAAGCATTCTGGGCAGCCCAAAGAACTATTCCGAGTTTACCTCGTTTAGTGATCAGCTTACCAAAGCATTTCGTGTGGCTCGAGGAACTTTCCCGAGTTATATTTCATGCATTTCACCAGTTGTCAAGTCTGGGTGATCATTCTGTGTGGCACGAGGGATTTTGTGGGAAATCTACTTTTATGCATTGTCCACATGTGCATTACATCATCTTGCATTATGTTTCTAATTGTGATTTACTTGTTTTGGATATCAAATGCTCATTATTTTATTATTTTCACTGTCAGTAGTGGCTAATATGTTTCTAGTTAGCTGTGGAACTGTAGTGTTAGTGTAATCATGCCTCTTTTATTTATACAATTTATGTTTGATCTTAGTCGGTCTATGATGCTTACTGGATACCCCATATTTTGGTACTCATACTTCACTTAAATATGTTTTTCTAATGCAGCTCCTAGTATGAGCCACCCCCGCTAATTCCAAATCTTCAAGGTCGTCGATGTTGATCGTGGTGAGCTTTTGGTGTCCAGAGATATACTGTTTTTCCTTTGTTTGTACTATTTATGTATTTTGTATTTTTATTAGACAGAACTATTGTGTATCATCCTTTCTGTAGTTAGATGCTTTTGTACCGATGACATAAGGTCTGGGGTTTGGTTCTTATGTACAGTTTTATCTTTCTTTATCACTTTCAGGCTCTTTCAGTATATTTTGCATCGCTATATACATATCTATGCTATGGGCCCTACTCTATGTCTATTTTTCTTCCGCGTAGTCTTACTTTAAGTTATTTTGCTTATCACTTATAGTTTGGATTTTGGCTTGTCTACAAGGAATTTATGGCGGGTCATGACACCATTTAAGTTAAGGATAGATCGATAATACTGATGAGTACATGTGTTTGCCTTGCTCACTTTATTATGCTAATATGGTGAGTACAAGTGTTTCCATTGCTCACTCTATTCTTTTTCCACCTTCCATTTGCAAATTCTATTCTCAGTACTCATACTTGGCGAGGAATCTTTGAATGTGGGGTAAGAATTTTAAGACTTAAGCATACACATGGAATACAATATGCATCAAATATAAATAGATTGCTAAACGAATATGTTCACTTTTCCAACAAAAATAGAACCTTCATAAATAACTAAAATAAAAATACAAAATCACAAAATGGATTTGAAAACGAAATACATCAACAAAAATTATTAAAAACCAACATAAAAGATAATGATAGAACAACATAAGCATTACACTATCAATCAAGGTCCTTGGAATGTCCATTATCTCCGGCACTAATGTCATCGCCTTCAGTTGGTGCAGAATCGATATTGTTTCCATCCCCTAAGCCAAAGTAATTGTGGTTAGTAGCCATAGTCTCAACAAACCACATGTCATTGATCAAATCATCCATTAAATTTGGTAATGGGGTAAGATTTTCGTTTGGGACCTTGAAGTTTGAGGGAAAATTTTGAGGTTGAGAAGATTGATGTTGTTGATTGATTTTTTCCTTTCTCTCATGAAGTTTAGCTATCTTAGTATTAGACAACTTTAATAAACCTTGAATTTCTCGAGCAGTAAGTTCAGCGATATTCTTTCCCTCCACAAGTTGATTGAAGAGGATTTCCATTTCCTTCTCCTCATTCATTTTTTCTATCTTCTCAATTTTTTCTTCTTTCTCATTCACTTTCTTTGAAAGATACTTTTCGTGTATCATTAACTTTTTAATCATTTCTTCCTCAGAAAACTTTGAATACCTGACTAATACCTCCTTAGCCAGATTTGTAGATTTCCAAACAATGGGTTGGATTTCTCCCGGGCTAAAAATAATTATAGCAATATCTATATCACATAAAATAGAAAACTCTTCTGCTTTCTTAAATAAACTTGTCACTCTTTTGTCTAGAAGGGAGTTTCTTACATTTTCACTACTGTTCCTAGTATTCCTAAGCCTCTTTCTATCCATATTTGATACCCAAATATAAAAATCACTCTCTTTGGGAGTAGAATACATAAAATGTGAAAAGGTATGCGGCTTTTATAGATGTCTATCATGAATTGCTACTAGAGACGGTCAAGGAATTTTAAGAATATTGAGGCATATTTGTTAAAATAATAATTAACTGATTATCGTAATCTGATTCCAAGAAAAATATTATATTTTTTCTTTAAAAATTATAAATTATTAAATATTCATATTCCATAATTATTTTTGGAGTTAGAAAATGCAAGTAATTAACTTGGGGAACGACAACATTTGGTAGAAAAATTTCTCTATGAAAAATATGTTAGTATATTATATTCGTAGAAAATATTTTTGGATCATATTTCAAAAAGATTTCTTTTATATGTTTTAGTCATCCAATCCAAAGGAAAAAAGTATGAAATTTATAGATTGATGGTACTTTTTTAATTAAAGGTTAAGACTATTGTATTGATTGAAATAAGTCATGATATATGAGTCGAGAATTTAGAAAAAATAATAAGTGATTTCATTAAATTTTTTATTATTTTTTGGAAAAATATAATTTTCAAAATTAAGTTAATCTAATACAAAAAAAAGAAGAGGTTTTTAAAGAAAAATATTGTCCAAAATTTTCAAATACATACACCTCTAGTATATTATAAGTTACATATAGCCGGCACACTAAAGTTGTTGGTATTGTTAGGGGATATCTCAAACTTTATGGTAGTGTGAAGTCAAGAGTACTTCTAGTATTAATTATCGATGAATTTTTATTTTAGTTCTTGCATTATTTGACTAAACACATGAAACCTTCAATTATTTTAAATGTGCTTTTTTAACTCATCAATTATTGATCGTTCCATCATTTAATTACACATGTGTGATGTTAAGCTTATAATGATACTACATATTTCAGGGTAATTTTTTTAGAACAGCCCAAATATAACACATTTTCTACATAAGAGGATTAAAGACGCACATTTGAATCAATCAAATGTTAAATATGCCTATTCATACAAAAAAAAAAAGGAGTAAAATTAAAATTCATTAATAATTGAGATATGAGAGTGTAATTTCTCCCAATAATTTTCTTATTTAGGTATTTTAAGTAAATCTGAGACTAATGGTCAATTATTAATGACATTATCATTTTAGACTCATAAATAGTATCTGGTCAAATAAGATATTATTTTAATATTTTTACCTATTTTAATCATACAAGCATGATATGATTTTAATATTGCATAATCATATAAATATGACTTTTCTATATTATAAGAATAAAAATAGAAATTTATTTATAGTTAAGAGAGAAAAATGTTATTATCTCCAAGGATTTTCCTTTTTAGGCATTTGAAATAATCTTTTAAGACTAAAATGATCAGTTGGTAATGACATTACCATTTTAGACTCCTAAATAATATCTAGTCCAATAGGATAATGTTTTAATATTTTTACCTTTTTAATCATTCAAACAAGTTATGCTTTTAATATTTTTCCATTCATAATTATATAATTATGACTTTTCTATATTATAAAAAAAAGGAGGAACCTCGATAATTTTTTTATTTAGGAATTTGAATTAACCATCTAAGGCTAAAATGATCAATTGGTAATGCAGTTACCATTTTGGACTCTTAAACAATATCTAGTCTAATAGGATAATATTTCAATACATTACCTTTTTTGATCATACAAAAAAGATATGTTTTTAATATTTTATCATTTATAATCATATAAATATGATTTTTCAAAATAGTTATTTTATTTTCCATGCAGGGGAAAAAAAATTGTCACACCCCCTAAAAAGGGAACATGATCAATATTAATTCCATTAAGTAATGACCCTCAAAGTTATTTTCTCTATTTTGTGATTTTTTTGGGGTTTAGAGATTTCCTATAGCAACCCCAAGTCATTATGACTTATTGAGACTGAAAGTTCGGTCACTTGGTCGTTCGTTTGATTTTAATTTAAATTTCAGTCTTTTAAAGTTTTTGAAGTTTAAATAGTTGACTTTGATAAAAATATCAGGTAAACGACCTCAGACTGCAATTCTGATGATTCCAATAGCTCCGCAATGTTGAGTTTGGTCTATGTAGACCTATGATACGCTCAAATTACACATCCCTAAAGAAGTATAAACGGTCGTTGTCAAATAAAGAACCTAACTGAGGTTAGGGTCGATCCATGAGGAATATGATCTAGACTTAGGCTAATTTACTGTTGATTGTACGTTTAGTCAGCTTACTTTCATAAAATGGGGGATTTGTAACACAAAGTAATAGTTGATTGATTTGTAGTAACAAGTAACAGAATTCGTAGTTCGTAATATAAATATGTGATGAAACTAGGGTACATGTGTTTCCCACAAGTTCTTAAACCATTAATCCTAATAATAGTAACTATTTCCTAGTGTTTAACATACAAAGTCGGTAAGTTAGGTATCTCCTAAGTGATTAGTCGTCCAAATAGAAAATTTAACCACGCAACTTGGTCGGTCTACGGGTGTATGCTTTACTAACCCTTACCCTTGACACCAGATTATCCCTCACTTATTTGGGTTAGGCTATTAGATAGCGGATTATCACGCTAAACCTCTGTTGTTTAATCTCTTTCTCATTCCTTACTTTCTTGGTCAGACAAGTAGGAATGAGGCGATTTCTAACGTTGTGCACCGTTAAAAAGCATTTAAAACAAAGAGATTAACAATACATGCCTATACACTATTCTTGAATTACTTAATTATTAGTTTTACGTTGTTAATTACTCATGGTTCCCACAATCCTAGTTGTGGATTTAGTTACTCATGCTTGTGTGATCACAATTCATAATAGGGTTAATAACATAAATCATGAATTTACAATTAGAATAGATGAAATCTGAAATCTTGAATTGAAGAACAAACGCAAATTTCATAAACCAACACTTCAAGAATCAAATGCCAAAAGTGTTTGCAAAATAATTCTCAAAGCCGAAGTAAGTATCTCAAAAAGTCTAACAACCCAAAAATGAAAAATACAACTAATATTTATAGAAACCAAATCCTAAATCAAGTAGAAAAAGGAAGACTAAAGAAATTCGGCTTGGACAGTGTCATCTACGGTTGGTAACCTACAGCTCGTAGTAGTTCCTACGTCTCGTAGGTACCTTTCGCCAGTCAACAGTTGGTCCATCATCTAAGGAGTGCTTTCTACGGGTATGATCTACGGCCCATCCTGTTCAACCGTCATTCATGGACTGAAGCTCATCCTTTCTGAACTTTTCTACGACTCATCATATACGGCTCGTTGTAGTGACTACGGCTCGTCAGTCTACATCCATCGTTTCATACCTAGCTCCAATTTTCAGCATTTCAACTTGCGAATTACACCTACGGCTCGTAGGTCAAGTCGTACATCACCAAAAATCCCGACTACTGCAACACTTTAACATCAACTTCTCCAAAACTTATTTCCTGGAAATCAGAGCAAAAGCACCATCACATTCAATAACAAAATGTCTAAGATGGTGTTTGGATTGACTTAAAAATTGGTCAAACCTACTTTTAAGTTAGTTTTTGACTTCTGGAAGTGTTCGACAAATATAAAAAATAACTTAAAATAAGTCAAAAATGACTTAAAATAAGTTAGGAGTGTTTGGCATGGTAAAAAATAACTTAAAATAAGTTTAAAATGACTTAAAGTAAGTCAAAAACCAAAAGTAGGTCTCCGTAATGGTTTCACAAATAATTCGTCTAGAAGTCATATCACTAAAATATTCATAGACTAACACACACTAAAATATTCATGGACTAACACACAAAAAATTGAGAAAATCACCTAATTCCTATAAATTTACCCCTAAATGCCCAAATTATTTCACCAAGTCTCGAGTGTCTTTGATTCTGAAATCAACTTTAGTTCACTGACAGATCTAAAAATCACTTGAAATTGGGTTTGAATCGTCTAAGGAGCTAAAATAGTTTAACTTATACGTCACGATTAGAGCTGTCAAAATGGGCTTGGCCCGCTAGGCCGGCCCAACCCAACCCTTAAATTAAATGGGGTTGGGCTTAATTTTTTCAGCTCATTTAGGAACAAGGCATTTTAGCCCAGCCTCATTTGGCCTGCTAGCCTCGTAGGCCCAACCCGCAAGCCTCAGAGGCCAGTCCGTGGGATACGAATTTTAAAAATATTTATTATATATAGTTTAAATAGTATTTTATTTGTTAAGATTTTGTCAATAAATATTTTTAAAATATCAATATAAAATCAAGTCTAACTTCTTTACATATCTTTTACATTTTAGGGTCATTAGCCCACTAAATTTTCTTATTAGCTCAAGCCCATTACTCCATTATAACTATGAATCTTTGACCTCTTCTACTTTTATTTTTATGCCTAATTTTTCACTTCTCCTTTATTGTATTGTTTATGAAAATAGTGATCATGTAATGTTTTTTGCTCGGATGAATCTTATGAATGTTGTATCTTAGCTATTATGTTTTTGTTTTGTAAATATTCACTGAAGTATGTGTAATTCATGAAATTCCTGTATGTATTGATGTCATGTTCATCAAATATCAACGTTCGTACTCTTTCTAAGAGGGCAATGTTGTCCATTTTTTGGTTGAAGGGCCAACCCGTCCAAACCCGTGGCCCGCTTAGGGCTGTGTTGGACTGCTATTTTATAGGCCCTTTAATTAAAAGGGCCAGCCAGTCCCAACCTATTTAACTCTCTAGCCCGTTAGGGTTGGGTTGGGCCAACCCATTTTGACAACTCTAGTCACGATCGATTGAATCTGTTGAAAATAAATCTTTGTGAGGCTAGATTATTGAACTCGTTCTGGTTGTTGGTGTTGGAGTGATATGAGTTAAAACTTGAAGGAACAATTATTCTGCCATTAAAAATTAGGGATCGTTTGGTACAAAGATTAATAACGCATGGATTAGTTATGTACGATTTATTTTTATCTAGTGTTTGGTTTATTACTTCTCATCTAATCTTATGTTTGGTTTAAAACTCTATAAAAAGCTACTTTTCGATTATACCATTGAGTTATTATGGATTTTCTATTTTATATAATTGGGTCAAGATAGATAACGGTCGCACAATATATATATATATATATATATATATTTAGTCTTCTAACTAGCTAGAAGAAGAAGAATTTTGTCGACATGTTTGTTATTTTCTCACTTGAATTATTTGAGGGTAAATAATTATCATCTTGATAAATTGTTCACTCATAAAACATCAATTTTCAATTTTAAAAAATAGATCATCGAATTTTAAAATAAAAAAGACGGTAAATGATAGTACAATTGAATAAAACCATCTACGTTTACACATAAAAATGACAACTTGTAGTTTTAATATGTATGCAATTTTATAAATTATTCAAAATATAAATAATTAGTTAATGTTAAACAACCCACGTTTCAAATATTGAATTAATTTGCATTGGATTTATTTAGCAACAAACAACTCTCTCCAAATAATAAAAATTTTAAGCTAATTTATTCAAATAAATTTACTAGTACAAATATAAAACATAAAATCAAGAAAATAAATAAAATGATTAAAAAGATTTAATGAGTATTTTTGTCTTTACATAGATTAATGGAAAACTACATAAATGGGTCATAAAACTCAAATAATTACATGTTCATACCCAGTCCAAAATAATTCAAGAAATACCCATTCTCTCAAAAAAATATTACAGCCCATACCTCTCATTCGCTGATAATTTTCGCTTAACTGATACTAAATCAATATCATATATTGTGTTGGTATCATTAAAGCTGATAATTTCGCTTAACTGATACTAAATCAACATATATATATATATATATTGTATTGGTATCATTAAGGTTTCTTGTTAAGAAATTACTCATTAGACAATGATACTATAAGAATATATGTATATTGTTGTGGTATCAATAAGGTTTCTTGTTTAGAAATTACTAATTAGTCAATGATACTATAAGAGTATATGTATATTGTTGTAGTGTCATTAAGGTTTTTTGTTCAAAAATTAGTCATTAGTCAATAATGCTATAAGTGTATATATATATATATATATATATATATATATATATATATGCCCCTTTACTATTCGAAGGGGTACTTTTGTCCTTGTAAAAAATTGGGTCGTTTTAAGCTCTTCTTGTGATAAAAGTGGGTCATTTATGTCTTTAAAGGGTCGTTTGGCAGGGAGTATTAGGAGAAATAGTTCATGTATTACTATTATTTAGTATTATATTTGGTAGTTCATATATATATATATATATATATATATATATAGTAATACATGAACTATTTCTCCTAATACTCCCTGCCAAACGATCCTTTAAAGACATAAATGACCCACTTTTATCACAAGAAGAGCTTAAAACGACCCAATTTTTTACAAGGACAAAAGTACCCCTTCGAATAGTAAAGGGGCAATTTCGACTTTTCCTATATAGCAAGAAAGAAATTAAAAAATGGCTCCTAATGAGTGGTCCACAAAATGTGAATACATAAAAAAGCCGGGGCCCTCTTGTGGGAATAATATTTTGAAAACTTGAAGGGGAGGAAATCATGCTTAAAAAAAGCCAAATAGAAGGATCTAGAAACCCTAACAAACCCTATTATATAAAGTCGCTATACTCTCCCCTGTAACTTCCATCTCCTTCTCTTTCATCTCACTCTACCAATCTCTCAACACCATCGTAAATCACACAAAAATGGCGGAGGCAGAGACGTTTGCTTTCCAAGCAGAGATCAACCAGCTTTTGAGTCTCATCATCAATACTTTTTACAGTAACAAAGAGATCTTTCTCAGGGAACTCATTAGTAACTCTTCTGATGTGAGTATTTTCTTATGATTTTGGTTTTTTTATGTACTTTTAAATGTGAATACACGAAATATGTCCATAATGTTCATGTTCATACCTTGGTGGTTTGATGAGTTTAGTGGTTGTAGCCTGACGTACTGTTTCGTTATTTGATATTTGATTTCATGCTTTGGTTTGTTATGGGATAGATGCTGAATGTATCATAATGTTTGGTCTGTTATTCCTGATGTTGTTGCCTGCAGATGTGCGTTTCTTATGTATATAAAGTATTTGTTTTGTTAATATAGGGATTGGTGGATGATTATGCAAAATGCTAGAGAAATGTTATTGTTGTGTAGAAGTTCATCAATAATTAGATGATGTATAAATGTATATAATAAGATTTGATGCAGTTTTGGTTAGTTTTGAGAGTAGGAGTAATGATATATACTTGCATATAAAGGAGAGTTTTTGGATTAAAGAAGCAATTTTGTTGTTCCGGGTTTTCTCTGTTCAGAGTTTTTGAGAAAAAAAAAGTTAAGCAAATACCCAGTAGTATTGGGGGTTTGGAATGACTGTTACTGTTCCATACAATAACCCAAAATTGCTAATGTGTTCAATTTTAACATGATCCATTTGTGTCATTTGATTATCGGTTAGTAAATTCTTGTATGGTCCCCAAATCAGTCAAATTTATGATTGTCTTGGTGATTCCTTGATAGTTGTAACAAGTTGTGGTTGTCTCTTATGTTGATAAAATGCTGATGGGTGTGTTTGATCCTTCGAAAGTAGTGTATTTTTGGAGGAGAGAGTCCAAGCAATATAGATTGTCTCTATGTCATTGTATTATCATCAGATATTTCAGGTAATGAAGTATCTAATTATTATTTGGGTATAAAAATTGCAGGCACTGGACAAGATCCGTTTTCAGAGTTTGACTGACAAGAGCAAGCTAGATGCTCAAGCTGAACTTTTCATCCATATCATCCCTGACAAGACCAACAATACCCTCACTATCATTGACAGTGGTGTTGGTATGACAAAGGCTGGTAAGTTAGTATACCCTGTGGAAGCTTTTGTACTTTTACGTGATACTCATCTTCTCTAATTTGACTGCTAAAAATACTAATCTTGTTTGGTATCGTTTGCAGATCTGGTGAACAACCTTGGTACAATTGCTAGGTCTGGCACCAAGGAATTTATGGAGGCTATTGCTGCTGGTGCTGATGTTAGCATGATTGGGCAATTTGGTGTTGGTTTCTACTCTGCTTACTTGGTCGCTGAAAGGGTGGTTGTGACCACAAAGCACAATGATGATGAACAATATGTCTGGGAATCTCAAGCTGGTGGTTCATTCACTGTTTCAAGAGATACATCTGGTGAGAACCTTGGCAGGGGTACCAAAATTACCCTCTTCCTCAAGGAGGACCAACTTGAATACCTTGAAGAGCGAAGGCTGAAAGACCTGATTAAGAAGCATTCTGAGTTCATCAGCTATCCAATATCTTTGTGGGTTGAGAAGACCATAGAAAAGGAAATCTCTGATGATGAGGATGAAGAGGAGAAGAAAGACGAGGAAGGAAAGGTTGAGGAGGTTGATGAAGAAAAGGAGAAGGAAGAGAAGAAAAAGAAGAAAATTAAGGAAGTCTCTAATGAGTGGTCATTGGTGAATAAGCAGAAGCCCATATGGATGAGGAAACCTGAGGAGATCACAAAAGAGGAGTATGCTGCATTCTACAAGAGCCTGACAAATGATTGGGAAGAGCATTTGGCTGTCAAGCACTTCTCTGTTGAGGGTCAGCTGGAGTTCAAGGCTGTTCTTTTTATTCCAAAGAGAGCTCCTTTTGACCTCTTTGACACCAAGAAGAAGCCCAACAATATCAAGCTCTATGTTCGCCGTGTGTTCATCATGGATAACTGTGAGGAATTGATTCCTGAATATTTGAGCTTTGTGAAGGGTATTGTTGATTCCGAGGACCTTCCCCTCAACATCTCTAGAGAGATGTTACAGCAGAATAAGATCCTGAAGGTTATTCGCAAAAACTTGGTAAAGAAGTGCATTGAGCTATTCTTTGAAATTGCTGAAAACAAAGAAGACTACGACAAGTTCTATGAGGCCTTCTCAAAGAACCTCAAGCTTGGTATCCATGAGGATTCACAGAACAGGTCTAAGTTTGCTGAACTGCTGAGATATCACTCCACAAAAAGTGGTGATGATATGACCAGCTTGAAGGACTATGTAACCAGGATGAAAGAAGGCCAGAATGATATTTACTACATTACTGGTGAGAGCAAGAAGGCTGTTGAGAACTCACCCTTCCTTGAGAAGCTGAAGAAGAAGGGTTATGAGGTTCTTTACATGGTTGATGCTATTGATGAGTATTCAATTGGTCAATTGAAGGAATTTGAGGGTAAGAAGCTTGTTTCTGCTACCAAGGAAGGCCTCAAGCTTGAGGAGACTGAAGATGAGAAGAAAAGGCACGAAGAACTAAAGGAGAAGTTTGAGGGCCTGTGCAAGGTGATTAAGGATGTTCTAGGTGACAAGGTTGAGAAAGTGGTGGTCTCTGACCGTGTTGTGGATTCTCCTTGCTGCTTGGTTACTGGAGAATATGGTTGGACTGCCAACATGGAGAGAATTATGAAGGCACAAGCTCTCAGGGACTCTAGCATGGCTGGATACATGTCTAGCAAGAAGACCATGGAGATCAATCCTGAGAATGCCATCATGGATGAGCTCAGGAAGAGAGCTGATGCTGACAAGAATGACAAGTCCGTCAAGGATTTGGTTCTATTGTTGTTTGAGACTGCTCTTCTCACCTCAGGTTTCAGCCTTGATGAGCCAAACACATTTGGCAACAGAATTCACAGGATGCTGAAACTTGGTCTGAGTATCGACGAGGATAGTGGAGATGCTGAAGCTGACATGCCAGCATTGGAGGATCCTGAAGCTGATGCCGAGGGCAGCAAGATGGAGGAAGTTGACTAAATCTAGGACACCAGTGTTTTGTTTTGATTATTATGAAGCCCTTAACCCCAGTAGTTTTTTTTTTTTTTTTACTCAGCTCCACCAGCTGGACATGAATATGATTTAAGTTTTATGTTTTGTTTTTACTGCATTGTAGGGTAGTATTCATTGGCTCATTTTGTTACAACGTTTTATGTGACTATAGATTCTGTACTTTGCCTAATTGCTTTTTGCATTCTTCTATGGATGTCTGCCTTGTTAGCTTGCAATATGCTTTATAGGATTGGTCGTGACAAAGTGGTCTGAAGATTGTTTTTGTTTTGTTCTCATTGGATTTGATTTCCAACTTGATTGGAAATTATACCCACTCTAATTGTTGTTTGCACTGATATCCAATTTTGAGCCAGCAAGTTCAGGACCTTGTCGAAGATGAAGGGAAAAGTATCAGGCAAGAATTGAGATATGTGCTTGTTATGCTATCTTCTATTTGGCAAGTTTTAAGGGGCGACCGTAGTTGCTCCCTACCCATTCTCTCTTCAAATGCAAATTTATTATTAGTGTTTTGGTATTGGGGTGCCTATTATTTCAAATTCTTATGTTCTCTTTAGATGTATAAAGGTAATATTTATGGCTGTGTCCGAGGGTGGTAAGTGGTAAACCATTGAATGTTTTCCAACTTATCTTGCATCAAAAAGGAGAGAAGAAGGTATCTAAAAGAAAAAGCTTGCAGCACAGTTAGATGATTGAATGACTTGTTGATCTCCAACTGAAATGTGTATGCATGGAGAAGAGGGAGGGGTAAATTCTCAAGGCTTGAAAAGTATGAATGAGGGTTTCTCCAAGCTTTAGGAACACGAGACATAATAATCACAAAGCTGTCATTCATATCTTCTGGGTTGTGAATTGTTAGTGGTCTTAATCACAGAGGTTTGTGATCTAAATTTGACGTAATATATTAGTACTAAAATGGAAAAACCTTATGGAACTTTGTAGTGATGTCTAATGGAGTGATCAGTGGATTGGAAAGGTCTTCTGACATGGACAGCTTCACTAACAAGAGATCGTCAAACACATACTAACAGCATTTGAAGAGAAGATATACAAATATGAGAAAAACGCTATTGTTATCAGTACCAACAAGAGATTACAAGTGAATGACTGGTTGGCAGTCACAACTTAAGATCCTAAAGATTTCAAGACTGTATAAGCATAACGTCTATAAACTGAAAAGTTGATTATCACTACAATTCATAATTCAACACGTAATAACAAGTCACTGATCTACATTAATATAAATTGGGAGTTGTCCAGTAATAATTAATGACCACTTAGCCTAATTTTAGCCAATATTATGATTTCTTTTTTCACAAAACAATAAATAAAAATACTTGCACAAATCTAAAGACCTAAAAAAAAAAAATCTTACTGAAGCCCAACATGGACTGTGAACCAATTACAAGCATAGACAACAAAGTTGAACGGGAAATCAGACATTATTACTAGCGCAACAAAATACAGAACCACTACACTCAAAATGAATAACAAATCAAGAAAATATCCAAATTTTGAAACAGGTCAGCAACGAACAGTATCCAGACATCCACATCCATAAACTGACCAGATTTTCCAAAAACATAACAGGAAAAAAAGATGGTAAAGGTAGTTCCCTAAACAACTCCAGCTTGTGTATGCCAAATCAGGTATCCTCAACTCTCGAATGAAAGACGAAGCTTGGGAATGTAGTCGTAATGTCCCTGTTTGAATGAGGAATATTATTGAGTCAATCAATGCCATGAACAATATCACAATATGAAAACATGATAATATATGGAGTAATGTCGAGTTTCAAAATGCCACTCACTTGAGATATTGAAGGGTCATGTTCTTCAAAAGTGAAGGATGTTGCAAGACCAAATTTCTCCATTCCTCCTTGTCAATCTTTCCATCATGTTTAGTATCAGCTTCTTCAAAAGTCTGACGAAGAAGAGAAACATTAGTTAAACAGAAATTCATGAGAAAACATCTACCATCGGAATAAAAATTGGGGACAGAAAGATGAACTAGAAATAAATATGATAAGCAACCAGATCCATTTGCATATTATATAATTCAATTATGACCAAAACACAACTCAAAAAGATGAGCAAATCCCAACCACATTGCAGATAGTTCCATGCCTTTTCTTTTTTCCATCTATGTCTGTGTGTTACAAGTAATATTTCATAGATATGCACCAAGAAGGTGCTAATATATATATAGGAAAAGAGGACACCTTGATTCACTTTAGATTTGAAAGAACTCAAGAAGTGCACAAAAGATATTTACACACGTTCGTATTTCAATTGCAACATGGGTAAAATTAGCTGTCGTCTGGTTACGAAATGGGAAGACATAATCCCATATCGGGATCTAATTGGTTCATGTTTTTCTTTTTTGCATAACTAATACACATTTAAGTTATGCGGGTATCTACATATAGTTTTATGCAAAATAGCATGTGAAATAAGAATGTGAGTATTAATAATACATCGATTAAAACTACTAAAAGGACAAAATGACCTTCATATAGCAAACAATATTAATTTTGTATCAAATTGTATGCTATATATCAGTTCTTTATACAACAAATCAAATGTCTAATAGTATTCTAGGAGTTAATTGATGGCCAGCTATCTTTTACATTCAACGATCTGCTTACTAGTATTCTAGGACTTAATTGATAATTCATCATTCTTAGCACCATTCCAGATTAAGCATATCATGTTTAAGTGGGGTCTTTGCTCCTTCAGTATTCCTCAGTTAGTGTGCTTTTCTTTCAATCTAACATTCAAAGAATTTCTCCTAAAATTTACCTTCCGCTTATTCATTCGTCTGCAAACAACAATTAATGCAAGTATGCAACAAAAACAACATACCCAGTGCATTCAGCAATTAATGCCTGCCGATTAAATAAAACACTGTGGAAATCAGGAAAAGTTTGCTAAGACGAATCTGATCTATCCATGGGTCTGTCCATAGTTTTCCTTAGATCCCTACCAGTCATTTGTATTGTTTTAATGAATTCTTCTTTTTAATGACCAAGAAATTCATTTGGGCCAAACCCTTAGAACCTACCACAATCTTCAAAATTCGTAGATAATGAGTATGCCCCTCTACTCTTCTCCACTTAAATTCTAGGTTTGATTCGCATGACACGTGGCTCGAACTGTGACCTAGGTCACAAGTCCCTAGACCTTAACCACTTGAACTTAACCCCGGTGGATTTAAAGAACTCTTAGTAACTGTTTATCCATAATAGACAAAAGTTAGGGGTAATTTTTAAAATTTCCATACTCGGATATGAGGACAAAAGTTTGGGGTAATTTTTAAAATTTCCCATATAATAGAATTTGGCCCAAATACTAGTTTTTCCTAGTATTTGGGAATTTGAATTGTTTGCCAAATTTTTTTTCCAAATAATGGCAAGTTGTAAGGCCAAACACTATTTCCCAAGTTTTTTCCTAAATATACTTGGAAATATTTATGGACAAACGGCACCTAATAGAGGACTTGATTCATTAGCTAATGCATAGAGAGGGAGGGCTTTCGAAGCAGCCAACGGAACGGGAAATACAATTGCTACCATTTTAATTTGGTTAACATGTTATTTGCGTGGCCCCCAAGGCCTAGCTCGAGTGGCGAAAAGGTGGAGGATTTGTGGCTTAGGTCGCAGGTTCATGCCCCACACCATGCAAAGCGAAGTCTGGTATTTAAGTGGAGAAGGGTAGAGGGGCGGGCCCATTATCCACCGAGTTTAGAAGGTTGTGATTGGTCCAAAGGGCGGGTCACAGACGGATTTCTCGGTTATAAAAAAAATGTTATTTGCGTGGGGAGCTATGGTGGAGAAAATTCAAGTATTAGGTATATATATTAGTTTCTTTTTTTTATCCAACAATAGTGTATTTAATTGCATTGAAATGATACAGTTAGCATTAGGTCTTGGCAATGACTTGAGAACAAATGATTAAGGTAATGATTGAACTTATAAAATTGGATATAAAATCGAGAACCTGGTATCAAAATTTAGGCTTTATACTCCTGTGGCTTAAGCCAGTGTCTTGTTTATGGATATGTTGTCAACTATGTTTAAAAAGCAGGAAGCTATAAGGGCATTTTAGGAAAGTTTCCCTTCATTCATTTATATCTCCTGTGGTAGAAGAGTATGAATTAAGATCGAATCCTAAATATCTTCATCATACATTATGAGAACAAGATCGTCCATGAGAGAACTAGAGGAGGCACCATTGGTGCAAGTTATGCCTGGGGCATGTGGTAGGCCGAGAGCTCAGACTAGACCACGGCTGTTAGGTCTATTGGATGTAAGCCCACGATTGGTGGGCGAGATAGAGTAGCACAGCCTGTGGTACTTGAGGCGTAGGATATTCGCGTACAGACTACAGTTCCTGGTCCTACCATTACTCTTCTGGTGGATGTAGTAGTGAGACCATTAAAGTTATGGAGTCTTATTCTCCTAGACCAGTTGAGGTGCCAACACCACCAGCTGCTATAGAGGGACATGCTTCTATTGATGCTCAGATTCATGTTGCTATTCATGTGGGTCAGCAGCCTATCCCATCTATTGAGACTGTGATTCCTATTCCTATGGTACTCCCCAATTTGTGATAATGTGAGGTGGAACAGGACCTTCTACTGCTGCTGGTGATGATCGTGTGAGGACTGAGGAAGATGAAGTCTTTATGAAATTCTTTCCTCCAGAGTTTGCTAACACTCCGTTTACTATAACAGCCCAGAAGTTGAGAGAGAAGAACCTTCTTACTATGGGAATTAGAGATTCACATGTGGTAGCCTTGCTGCCTTTCTGTGATCTGGCATAGCTAAATCTTGGTTGGTTTCTTATCAGAGAGGCAGGCTGCTGGATGTCCACTGCTCACTTGGAGCGAGTTTGTGGCCTTATTCATGGATTAGTTAATTCCACAGAGTCGGTGTGAGGAGAGGCAGCAACAGTTTGAGTAGAGAATGAATGTGGGTGAGTATGATGCTACATTCACTGATCAGGCTCGTTGTGCACCTCATTTGGTCCCTACCGATAGGGAGAAAGGTGATTAAGTTTGTTGATGGGTTATGATACCATTTTCAAGTTACATTGGTGGTTGAGAGTATATATGTATATACACCTGATACTAGGATTTTTTTTCCACAATAACTCTCCATCCAAATGATAAGTTAACCAAATTGAAATGGTAACAATTGTATTTCCCGTTACAGTACACGATTGGCTGCTTCCAAAGCCCTCTATTTGCATTAGCTAATGAACCAAGTCCTCTTTTACTCTTTCTCTTCAACCTAGGTCCTAATATGTAGGCCAAAAAGGAAAGATGTGTGCCTAGCCCACTATTTCACTATTATTTATTGTCCAAATTACTTCATTACCCAACTAACAAGTAAAATAGTAAATTAGGCCCACTGACAGCTTAATAATTCTGCATCTCATAAATTATATATATATATATATAAGGTTATTACATTCTCTGCCACTTAATCTCTCGTTCGTCCTTGAACGGAGTAAGAAGTATACATGATGTTTCAAACGGCTGTGAGCTGCATGCCCTGGATATCTGAAGTTGCCTCCTCGTGTGGATGGTTCCTCCACAACACTTTAACCAAAGAAAGCTCTTTCGACCTCAATTTGTGAACCTGCCTGTCCAAAATGGCTGTTAAAAGTCTCCTCCACGTGATCTCTTATATCAGTTGCCGACCAACTAATTACCCATACCATAAAAAGAAAAAATTCGCTCCTAAGAAAGTATGTTTTCATGTTATGTTACACACTAGGAACTAGGGGTGCTTTATTTCCTTTAGGTCCATTATCAAGACATCATCCTTGAAGAAACCACACAGGATTGGTGGTGCTTCTTTTCCTGTAGGTCCAAGTCACCAAGAAATCATCCTTGAAAATGACAAACTCCAATGGAACTAAACTAACAAAGATAGATAGCAAAGGAGACAACCAAGAAACGGAAGTACTAGTGCCTCAGTGTACATGTAAACAGGAGAGCCACTCCTTCAATTCAACATGAAAGATATACTAACAGAGGTATCTAAATGTAGATTGATGAAGCACCTTATCGATTATGCTCTCAATAACATCATCTGATAGATTCATACCAGATTCAGCAAGGGTAGCAACCACCATTTGCTTCACCTGCATAGAGACCAAACTATTATCATGTCAAGCATTCCTGGAAATGCATCAAATGTGAAATAAAATTTCCAAGACATGTTGAGTTAACCCTAACTAGAGCTACTGACTAGAGCATTTACAACAGATTTGAGTTCATAAGTGAAAGTAACTGTTTCACCTTATGAGAGATAAGCTTACCTCTTGCCTCTCAATGAAGCCTTGTTGCTTGAGATCGTATAGCTGAAAAGAAACTACAATAGCAATACCATTAGAAGCAGGATTACACAAAGTGACACTATTGACATAGTTAAGCAACTTGCATACACTCAATCTTATCATCAATAGGAGCATTTGGATGGAAAACAGAGAGGGCACGAGCAAACTCCTCAAAACCCAAGATTCCATTGTGCTTTGTGTCAAATAAGTCAAATACCTACAATTAAATAAGTCCAAGTAGGAAGAGATAAAACGCTGGGCTATTTATCCTTTAACCTTAAAACTAAAATAATGTATTATACATAGTGATTGAACAAGTAAATTGATACTTAATATACTTGAATCCTTATAGAAATAACCCATTAAAAGAACTACTACTGCAACTTCATCTGTTTAGGAAATAGTAATTGTGATTTTAATAATGATATCACTAGTTGATCTAATATGCAGGAAGCAACGTCCTTCGCTCTACCAAAATTTGTAATAACCAAAGCAAAATGAAAAGATTAATGTAGTTAGCAAGGAGAACGTACCCTATCTGCAAACAAACTTTCCTTTTTGTTCGTCTTGAATAGCGCCAATTGAAATTCTTCCTACAGTTTAGTAATAGCCTCAAAAATCAATGCCTTCGGACCCAAGATTGAATAAAAATTCATGCAAGAAACCCAAAGAAGAGTTTAACTGCTAGAATACCTATATCTCAAACACAATGGTGCTATTTCCCAAAGTTGTAGTTAACAAAGGATGAAACACAAACCTTGTTGATCAGCCCATCATCAACCACTGCACTGCTAATCTTCTTAAAAAGCTCATAGAGAGCTTCAATCTCACTGACGCTAACTGCAACAAGAATGAGATTATATAGGCTTAGAACATTATTTATGTTAGTTGAAAGTCAATATGACCAACAATATAAATTAGGGCACTCATATATCAAATTTGTATATTCCAACTCCTTGCCCCAATAGTCAAAACCTTTATGACAGAGTATGACATCGAAAACAACATAACGAATTATGCAAAAATAAATCAAGTTTTTGCTTTTAATTTAAAAGAACACAATCTTCAAAATGCAAATACAGATTTCCAGATGACGCCATCATAAAAAAGACAAACTTGCAACCAGACAAGCATTGCTTTTGGTTCATCTTTCTTTCTATGTTTTCAAATAGCAGAAATTAAATGTTAACAGATGTGTTCCAATAGCATACAAACTGTCTCTCGCGCAAGGATCTCTGGATCTTCAAAGGCTGTTGATTGTCTGTCCAGATCACAACATTTAGACAGAGAGGCACCTAAATGCTTGATCCCCTCTAGGCACTGCAACATGGTAAAATTCCTGCTTCAAAACGCTCCATATCTGATCAACCGAAAACAACAGTTGAGGAGGGGTGGGAAGGCCATTTTGATTGGTCATTTGTGTCGTGAGAAAATTACAGAAAATGAACAAACAAACAAATGGAACTAACCTTTTGACCATTCTCTGTTATCGTCCTTAGTGAATGTAAAATGCTAAAAGTTTCTGAAGATGATCGATTTCAAGCTATATGTCTGACAAGAAACCCATGTCAATATACATGTAGGTCTATGAACAACCCCTCAAAACAAACAAACAACAAAGGAAAAGGGAAAAAATTAAAGCAAGAGCCCTCTAAATCTGTCCTCTTGACATGCAAGTTAAATATCTACCAACTAATGCCATCATAAAATAAAGTTTTGAGCCTACTGATCAAAAACAAAATAAACAAAGAACAATGGTTAGAACCTAACTTCAATTTGGCTTAGACTTGTTTCCTCCTGTAGCCACTGTTGTAATAAATAGAGGTCGAATGATATCTCTAGATGAGAGTAAGAGCAGAAATGACAATGCACTTTCTTCAAAGTTGTCAAAACACTTCTTGCTAGGTAATTATATACTTTAGTCCCAATAAGCATAATATCACAAGAATATAACTTTAAGATTATTATACATGAACAGTAAATTTCAGATTATAACATCCTGGCGCTTCGCTAGGAAATGACGCTGCAATGTAGGGGTAGACCCAACAGATCCTTGTGGGTGCTCAAGCACCCATGAATTTTATCACATTCAATATATTTGCATAACTGATCAAGAACAAAGCTATATAATAATCTTAAATAGCGGCTGCGTGTTTCCCTTGTCATCAAAAAAAAAAAAAAAAAAACAAAGCTATATAAAAATAAAGTGAGCACTCAGAATTGTGCAAGACAAATGTGCTAGCTGATCAAGTACGAGGTGTTGGGCTACAAAATGCTTGTGGTGAGGGATGAAATAGCTTCACACAGTTATTCTCTTTTAAGCTGATGCATTTCCTTTTTAATAACTGATAAATCACAAAGGCCAGTTACGCAAGGTTTGAAACTCGGTGGATAATAAGTCTACCCTCTACCCTTCTCCTCTTAAATAAGCCGATGCATTTTTTTCCTTTCATGCTATTTATTTGCTTTCTTTTTTACTTTCATTTTTCCTTTTTATACTTACTTTCCCGATTTCCCAACCTTGTTCCCAAAATAGAATATATATTTTTCCTTTTTAACAAATGGAACTTTAGTCTAGTCTCACATCACAACAAAACTCATTCTTTTCCTCCTCTTAGGAATCTCTTCCCCGCGAGCACCCATGACTTCAAAACCCTAGGCCTGCCACTACTTCCAAATGCAGAAACTTAACAATGATAACATGCCCCAACGAAAAGACAACGGACATTAACAAAACTCGAAAAACCACATCTTATATCAATTTTTCAATCAATTCTCTGAGAATTAAAGTGTATAATCGTTCTTTAATGTTATATAGTAATAGAACAATTGTTAAAAGTTGTACAAATTAAGAAGGATAGCACCTCAAGTAAAATTCGTCCAAATCACATTTGTTTACCTTATCACAATTCCTTAAACTTCACTATACACTCAACTTCGCAACGATGCAACAGATTCTGAAATAACTTTAGCGAAACAATAAACTAATAAAATCACCAAATTAGATATATAAAACCTAAAATTGAAGAAATAATCAAACCACAGATTAGCAAACAGATCTAATAATCGAAGAGAATCCATTAATACATCGGAATTTGAATTCGATATGAGTAATAAAATCGAGATTTGTAGATAATCGAAGGAGAAGAATGATTTACCTGAAGAGAGGAGACAAAGGAGAAGCGACTAAAAATAATGATGAATTTGACGGTGAGCAAATGCAAAATATGGGCCACTCCTCCTTTTTCTTTTCACTCTGCCCACATTCGTATTTGTTTATGCATACGTAATAAAAAAAATATGGGTAGTAGGTACTATAACTTTAATTTTTAATTTTTTATTTATTTTTGTTATTTTAGCTTTGAAATATTTTTATTTATTCAAATATTATAAAAGTGTTTTAAAATGTCTAAAATAAGCTAATCCAATCAGGCATGATGCATGAACATCAATTAGGAAGCACCTTCTTAAGCGTATCATGCTCGTATTGTTTTTTGCTTACGTTGTTTATTTCAAAGGAAAAATGCATAAAATTCTCTTAAGCTTGTCCACTTTAACATTATTTAGCATTACAGTTTTATGGAGTTTGTGTGATATTTTTCTGATTCTTAGTGAAATTAATGTCAATCGGAGAACAAAATATCATATTTAGGTGCACGTTACATTAGTTTCATGTCAGCAATTCATTAAAAATATAATTTTTCACTATTTTTTCTGCACACTTTTTTAATTATTATTATTATTTTACAATAATTAACTCTCGAAACCCCACAATAATTTCATCTCCTTTGCACCCCTAAATAAGAACATTAAGATTCCACCAAATATTTTGTATATTTTTCTAAATAGTTATGAATAGGTTGGTTGAACTCTTATTTGTGATACGATCCTAGTTAGACAACTAGAATCAAATCGACGTAAAAAATAAATAATATGATTTTAATCAAGCAAATTGTTAAAGAAGAAATAAAATATAGGGAGAAATAAGAAGAAGAGAAAAGAATAAAGAATGGTTAATTGAATCTACAATTAAACAAAAAAAAAGATACTTGAATTCAATATAAAAAAGAACTCAATTGAAATTTACAAATGAGTGATTTAATTTGAAATCGAGAACAAGAATTTTCAATCAACAATGCAATTTCACCTATCAACTATACCAAGCTACTCTATAATAGAGATTCCACTATCTACAAGATACCAATTAATATCTCAATTCTTCATCTCAAAACAATCTAAGGAAGAAAATGACTCAAGGCATCTATTTATAATTTTGCATGTTACACAAATAACCTAAAAATAACTATTTAGCAAATAACCCCAAAGGACCCTTCTTGATCTCCAAGGTCCATCACCAAACTGGGCTCTTGATTGCTCAAGTGGTATTGATCTCACCTTTTTGATCGCCAAGGTGTGCCTTGAGCTTGCCATAGCTCACCCAAGTGTGTTGCCCATTGCCAAACTTGGCTTGAGCTCGCCAAAGTTGACAGTAAGTTGATTTTTCTTTCACTTACTCTTTTAGACCTTTCATGCAATAAGCTATCATCCATACATGGTACTCTTCCTTCGAAAGCTCAATAAGGTCCTTCCAAGCACTTTGTGTTTTCCTCAAGGTTGGCATAACTTAGATCCCTTTGAATAAACCTTGAAGTATAGGTTTAGCATGAATTATGACGATTATGGTCGTTTCATCCTCTCCTTTTTGAAAAGGATTTGTCCTCGAATCTAAAATCCTGCAAAAAGCATACAAAAGACAAACAACCAAGCATTCCTCATTATATGAGGGTAAGTATAATGGTTAGCTTATATATCACTACACCAAGGAGGCACATTCCTTCGGATTAACCAAATATCTTGCATTAACAAGACTACAAAGTCAAAAGAGAGACTGCAAAGGACTTGTCTATCCCACACATCAAGAAGATAAGACCATCCAAATATGGTACCTCTATTCTCATATACCCCCAAATATTCACCGATGTCAAAATGGTAGAAGGTCCACGCAGTTTGGTCGTACAAATGAGTAGACCTCAAGGAAATCCTGACCACATACAATGCATATCACTCAACTTTGATTAT
The DNA here is from genome assembly GCA_029582245.1 of Solanum etuberosum. NCBI lineage: Eukaryota > Viridiplantae > Streptophyta > Magnoliopsida > Solanales > Solanaceae > Solanum > Solanum etuberosum. The sequence continues at coordinate 24,786 of JAJONR010004079.1, forward strand.
TCTCTTAACAACAACGCATTGTAAAGAAAATTAAAACATCAAAACGCAATCACCACCTACAACCAGGTTTCTCCCCGTAAGTATTTTAAAGGAGGGAAATACATTTTTATTTATTTAAGGAAGGGTTCAAAACTGAAATCTGATATATCGCAACAAACTGGGACACATTCCAATTGCTTCCTAGAGACACACATTTACTTTGTAGTTTAGAGGTGTTGTAATTCAACTACATTAAGATAATTGATTTCAAAGTTTCTTTTTTAAACAGAGAAGAGAAGTCTGATAAGAGTATAATTTTGGGAAAAAGGATAAAATAAAAAGGGTCACTATTATATTTTTAGCGGGTCGGGTCAAGCGGACGAGTTATTAAATTAATATTTATTTAGTTCTTAATATTTAGGCTTTAAGTGAAAATTCCATGTCATCAAATTTTGATGAGAAAATCAATTAAATAGGTTGAGTGAGTTTTGAGTTAAAAATCAAAGTTGAGTGACTTTCTGAGAAAAGAGTCTATAGTTAAGTGACTTTTTGAAAAAATACTACATAGTTGAATGACCATTTGAGATATTATATCATATTTTACAATAGTGTAAAACAAAGACAAAAAATCTAAATCGAACGAGTAGAAGGACGGGATTCAAAAACTATTAAGATTAAATATCCAATAAGAAAATGTTAAATCATACAAAAGGAAATATACATAATATCTTGTTATTCAAGATCGTTAGAATACTTTACAATTTACTACTCAAGATGCACCTATTGACTTGTAGTCATTTTCATCTACCTAAGCCCAAAAAAAAATCATTATTTTAAAACATAATATATGAAATATATATTACACATAAATTATTCGATATGATTTGATGTTTTTTTATAAAATCAAAATCTATCTATTTGTTCGATATGGTTATAAATTCATATAAACGTCTATAATTTTACTAAACGAATTCGAATATTAGGTTCAGTACAATGCAGTTTAATTGATTATGTCGATTTTTTAAAATCTATCAACACCTCTAGAGTTGAGAGAGTTTTGATAGTTTTCACAAATTTTAAAAATTTTATATTTATAAAAATATACAACTTAATTTTTTTAAATTATATATTTAAATATAATTTCAATTTTAAATCAACATGATTCAGCAAAAGAAAGAGTACCTCTGTCCACTCTTTTAAGGGAAAAGTTTAATGAATTGTACCTGGTGTATAACTTTAACCTTTTTTTTTTTTTTTTTTTCAGTTGTGCAATATTTGTATTGGGTCCACACTAAATTATTTGAATTTGTCTTTTCTTTCACCTACCATCTGATGTCTTTAAAATAAATTTCATTCCAAAATTCAAAAAGATGAAAATGAATAAACTATGTGAAATGAATAAAAATATCTTTCATTTATAGTTTGGTTAAAAATTCTTCAGTTTATCAATACCTTTCGTTAAAAAATGTCCTTCTTATTATTTAATGAATAAAAAACATCTCATTTCAAATAAATACATTATTTATTTTCTTTTTGAACTCAGTATTTTTCTAATAATATTTTTTATAGTAAATGTTTATTCTACTTCAATTTAGAAAAAAATAAAAATAAAATTTCTATTTCATTATAATTATTTTTATCATTATCTAAATAAAAATGGAAGATCGATTTACTATGATCCTATATATATGATATATATTATTCATTAAAAGGGTACATGAAAATATTCTATTTTAATTGATAAAATGAGATTAAAAAAAAAGAAGAAAAAATTAGTGTCTACATTTTTATAAGTTAAAGTGATTTTCTTTTTAAAAAAACAAGAATAAAGTTCTTTAGAAGTAATATTTAAATTTTATTAGGAACAAGATGTGTTTAAAGAGAAACGAAATAATATATTTATTTATAAAGGGCATTTTTAACCTATTTATTAACAATAGAGACATTTCTAAGCCAAAATATTTACGACAAAAATATTTTTGAACCAAATTATAAACAAAGAATATTTTTATTCATTTTACATAGTTTAATGATTTTTTTTTTTACCCTTTTCTGAATTAAAAAAGTCACTACCCTTAAGATTTTCTCAGATACATTTTGTGCAGGAAAAAAAACAAAACAAAAAATAGGGTACGAAATCCACTCAAATATGTCAGCCGAGGAAATTTACCATTTGTTGAAATAGCAAGAAGTTTCAATACGTGTTCCTAAAGTTAGTTGTAAATAGTTAGTTTTTACTGATCATTTTTACTGTTCCATTAGTCTGTTATCTTTCTGTCAATAATGAAGTTAATAGTCTGTTAGTTGGTTATTAGAATAAGTTTGTTAAGATAGTCAGAAGCTACTAGATGGTTCTAGAATAGTGTGAACATCTATAAATAGATGATGTATGCATTATTGTAACACAACTCAAAATTCTTCTTCACTCTTAATAAAGCTTCATGTGTTCTCACCAATGGCAGAATGATCAGTTCATGATCAAGTTTTAATATGGTATCAGAGCGGGTTCATGATGGCCTGTGTAGATTGAAATTGTAGAACAGAGTTCAGAAGATCATTTCCTGCATTTATTGAATCAAATTGGAGTTTTTTTTCCAGAAATGGCAGTTACTAAAATCGATCGTAGTGATCCATTATACATAGGTCCATCAGATGTATCAGGAGCTGCTTTAATTCCTATCAAGCTGATCGGATCTGAAAATTATGGAATTTGGAGTCGATCAATGAGGATCGCACTGTTAGGGAAGAGGAAATATGGATTTGTGACTGGAGCCTGTAGCAGGTCATTATACAAAGATGAACTGCATGAACAATGGGAGACTTGCAACGCAATTGTGCTGCCATGGCTGATGAGTTCGTTAGTGAGGAACTTCTAAATGGGATTGTATATGCAACAAGTGCTTTTGATGTGTGGGAAGCTCTAAGAGAACGATTTGACAAAGTGAATCGTATGAGACTCTATCAGATGCATAGAGAAATCAATATACTTACACAAGGAACTAACTCAGTGTCTACTTACTTCACAAAGTTGAAGAATCTGTGGAATGAGTATGATGTTGTTATTCCAGCCCCAACTTGTATTTGTCCGAAGTCGAAAGATTATGCAGACCATTTATACCAGCTGAGATTGATTCAATTTCTGAGTGGTCTAAATGATTCATATGAGCAGGCTCGAAGGCAGATACTGTTGAAAGGAGTTACACCTACTATTAATCAAGCATATGCCATGATAGTGGAAGATGAGATTCAGCATTTAGCATGTGTAACCATTACAAGGGAGAGAACTAATCCAATGGCAATGCAGGTGAATACGAACTTGGAAAACAGTTATAATCAAAGCTATAAGGGAAAGAAGTGTGACTATTGTCATTTCACTAGGCACACTAGAGAAGACTGTTATAAGTTGATAGGATACCCTACAGACTGGAAGCAAAGGAAGAAAAGCAACTACAACAATGGAAACTCAAAAGGAGGTGGCCAACAATCAGGATATAACACACAAGGATATGGAAAGTCTAGTGGACCTGGACATCAATATGGAGGTCAAGTGAGCACAAATTTCATTGGAAGCAATCTTAGTGGGGACCAAAATGCCTCAACCAGTAATGAAGGCAATAAAGAGATCAACAATGCTATGTTGGCCAAGGGACAAACATTTACAGATGGGGAATACAAACGGATCATGGAGCTTTTACACAGAGATACACAAGAGATGAAACAGGTCAATCTATCAGGTATAGCCACTTGTCTATTATCTCATGTTGCTTCACAAGAATGGATAATAGATTATGGTGCTACTCACCACATTACATCAAATAAGGAAAAAAAATTCAAGGAATCATGATGTAGTCAAGTCAAACAGTGATAAGGTGTATCTTTCTACTGGTGCAAAGGTTGATGTATCACATATTGGAGAAGCTGTAGTTTTTAAAGATGAAGCTGTGAAGGATGTATTACTTGTGCCTGACTTCAAATGCAATTTGGTATCAATATCCAAGGTCACTAAACAACTTTCTTGTTTTGTCTCCTTCTATCCTGATTTTTGTGTGTTTCAGGACCTTCACAGTGGCAAGGTGAAGGGGATTGGTAAAGAAAAAGGAGGTCTATACTGTTTCAAATATGAAGGTGGAATGAAGACAGTACCTAAGATTCAGAATTACCAGAACTTAATTGCAGGAGCAACTATGCAGGACACCAACTTATGGCACAAAAGGCTTGGTCATCCTTCATCTCAGACTCTGAAGTCAGTAGATTTTTTACAGTACAATAAAGACATAGATACATTGAATAATTGTCATGTCTGTCCTTTAGCCAAGCAAACTAGAATCTCATTTTCTGTTAGTGAAAATAGAGCAGCTTTGTGTTTTGATCTTGTACACTTAGATCTTTGGGGACCATATAAAATTTCTACTTTTGATAATATTATTTTCTTACAATTGTAGATGATTGCAGTAGATATACTTGGATCCATTTGTTACAACTAAAGTCTGAAACTATTGTAGCACTTAAAAATTTCTTTTCAATGATCAAGACACAATTTGGTGTTCCTGTAAAAAACCACAAGATCAGAAAATGGCACCGAGTTCTTTAACTCACAATGCAATGAGTTGTTCATGTCTTTAGGTATCATACATCAGAGTAGTTTTTCTCACACACCTCAACAAAATGGTGTTATGGAAAGGAAACACAGGCAGATCCTAAACATAGCTAGAGCTATTAGATTCCAATCTCACATGCCTATTAGATTTTGGGGATTAAGTGTGCAGGCTGCAATATATCTAATGAATAGACTGCCTTCATCATCTATTAGAGGCAAATGTCCATATGAGTTGATGTTCTCCAAAGTTCCCTCTCTTTCACACTTGAGAGTGATTGGTTGCTTATGTTATGTTACAACTGTGCCAAAAGGAGATAAGTTTTCAGAAAGGGCTAGGCCATCCATCCTTATGGGATATTCTGCCACCAAAAAAGTATACTTGTTATTGGATTGTAATACAATAAGTTCCTTGTTAGCAGAGATGTTAGATTTAAAGAGCATGTATTTCCATCTGCAAGAAAGACATGCCCTGCATTTACTCCATATGTAGAGATCACTGAGGATGCAGTTTCAGATGATTCACTACCAGCTCTTGAAGAAACTCAAGTTGCAGCTGACCTTTCAGGTGATACACCACCCTTACAGACTTCAATCCCTCCAAGAAGAACACAGAGTTTCTCAACAGCCTATTTGGATGAAGGATTATGCAGCACCACAGAAGGGGAAGGGAACAAGATATCCACTTGCTAACTATCTGTCATATAGAAGTACAACTCCCATATATCAATGCTACCTCACTAATTTCTCTATACTGGTGGAACCACATACCTTTATTCAAGCTGCTAAAGATGACAAGTGGTTTCAGGCCATGAAGCTAGAGATTCAAGCACTTGAGGATAACAACACCTGGAAGGTAGTTGACTTACCTCCAGGAAAGATTGTAATTGGTTCAAAATGGGTGTACAAAATTAAATACAAAGCCAATGGGGAAGTGGAAAGGTTCAAAGCAAGATTAGTTGCAAAAGGGTACAGTCAACAAGAAGGATTAGATTATCATGACACTTTTTCACCTGTTGCAAAAATGGTGACTGTTAGATGTGTTATTGCCCTGGCAGTCTCAAAAGGTTGGTGTTTGTATCAGATGGATGTGTATAATGTCTTCTTACAAGGGGATTTAGATGAAGAAGTGTATATGGAAATGCCTCAGGGTTTCAGACAGGAAGGACAACACAAAGTCTGTAAGCTACTCAAGTCACTGTATGGCCTTAAACAAGCCTCTACACAATGGAACATTAAACTTACCTCAGCCCTATTGAGTGCAGGATTTGTTCAGAGTACTTATGATTATTCCTTGTTCACTTTGAAAAGGAAAGAAGGAATGGTTGTGATTTTGGTGTATGTGGATGATCTACTTATCACTGGGATAATGATTCAATGATCAGAGAGGTAAAACAAGTTTTGCATCAACAATTTAAGCTCAAGGATTTAGGAGAGCTTAAATACTTCTTGGGCATTGAAGTGTTGAGATCTACAAAAGGAGTAATCCTGAATCAAAGAAAATATATTCTTGAGCTCATTTCTGAGACAGGACTTGCTGGTGCAAAACCAACATCCACACCTTTAGAGCCTAGCACCAAACTGACTTCAGTGGAATATGACACAACAAATGGGATCACTGGAGATGCTGTCTTGAAAGACATTACTTCCTATCAGAGGTTAATTGGGAAGCTGCTATATGCAACAATCACTAGACCTGATATTAGTTATGTTGTGCAGACATTAAGCCAATTTATGCAACTACCAAAGAGGTCACATTTGGAGGCTGCAAACAGGGTGGTCAGATACTTGAAGGGCACGGTAGGTCAAGGCATTTGGCTGAAGGCTCAGGTTGCTACAGAATTAGTTTGTTGGTGTGATTCTGATTGGGCTGCATGCCCAAACACAAGGAGATATGTTACAGGGTATATAGTGAAGTTTGGTGAATCCCTGGTATCCTGGAAGTCAAAGAAACAACACATTGTTTCCAGAAGTTCAGCTGAGGCAGAGTATAGAAGCATGGCCTCAGCTGTAGCAGAAATTACTTGGTTAGCAGGTCTGTTTGCAGAATTGAATGCTCCTATTTGTAAGCCAATCACAGTATTGAGTGATAGCAAGTCTGCTATTCAATTAGCAGCCAACCCTATATTTCATGAGAGGACTAAACACATAGAGATTGATTGTCATTTTATAAAGGACAAAGTGAAGACTGGTGAAGTCAAGACCATATATGTGCCTACTCAACATAGGTTGCTGATATACTAACTAAAGGATTGGGGCAGGATCAACACATGCATTTGTTGGGCAAGCTGGGTGTGCTTAACATCCTGCACCCTCCAGCTTGAGGGGAAATGTTGAAATAACAAGAAGTTTCAATACGTGTTCCTAAAGTTAGTTGTAAATAGTTAGTTTTTACTGTTCATTTTTACTGTTTCATTAGTCTGTTATCTTTCTGTCAATAACAAAGTTAATAGTTTGTTAGTTGGTTATTAGAATAAGTTTGTTAAGATAGTCAGAAGCTACTAGATGGTTCTAGAATAGTGTGAACATCTATAAATAGATGATGTATGCATCATTGTAACACAACTCAAAATTCTTCTTCACTCTCAATAAAGCTTCATCTGTTCTCAACAATGGCAGAATGATCAGTTCATGATCAAGTTTTAATAAACGTTTTATGTAAAAAGAAGTATGTTACTTTGACATGGAGAAAATGTCCTCTACCAACTCGATAACGATTTTATAATTATGTGATCAACAACCAATGGAGAAATATATATATATATATATATATATATATATATATATATATATATATATAAAAGGTATCTCAATTTTCATACTTTAATCAAGTTACTATTAAAAAGGTGACTCATGTTTGGCGTGCAAACTAAGAAAAACAAGGAAAGGAGTTTTTCATTTGCTTTTTCTTCAAGCAAATGAAATAGGCATGTAATGATTTTTCTATTTTGTTTTCCATCCCTCTACGCAAACAGAACAATGTAAAGGAAATTCTGTGACATTTTCCCTCATTTTTAAAGATAATCCAATGTTTTCCTTTCCCATCTCTATTAATCTTTAGGCTCATTTTACTTGTCATATTTTTATTCGTAATTTTTTTATATGAATTACTCTTATTTTTAAAATGATCTTTAATTTTTGCCCTCGTTACTTATTGAATGAAAATGATAGATCAAAATATCCTTATTTATCTATGACCTAATTCCTTTGACAAAACTTTAGAGGTTTTTGTCTCATTAGACATAAGTTCAGTAGGAATTAAGTTGTGCTAGTTGTGCCTCTTACAACGTAATTTGTGGGTTCTGAAAATAAACTTTTGTCTCTACTTACAACATAAGTTCTATAGGAATTTATTAGTTGCGTCTCTTACAACATAACTTGTAGTTTCTGAAACTAAACTTTTGCCTCGTACGATATAAGTTTTGTAGGAATTAAGTTATATAGTATGAGTGTAATTAACTTGTTATGCCTTATAAAATATAACTTGTGGTATATTGTGTTACGGAAATATAAACTTATGCCAAATGAAAATTATTTGTTATTTTGGTGTGGTCAGGAATATCTTCAACCACTTATTTTTTTAGTTGTGTTGAAGGGAAAAAAAATCATCCTTTGAGAACAAAAATTAAAAACCATCCTTTATTTTTTTATGACAAATTAAAGCTTGCAGGGTGACACATTATTACATAGGTCTATTCAGAATTTTGATATGTTGGGTACACTATTACGAAAAGTTGGATTTAAGATATAAATTTGGTCGGTTTAACATTTAGGTTTTTATCACTCAAAACAATTAAAATTATAGGTCCAAAATTATTTTTTATCTATCCAAACCACTTAGAAATGAGTTATCCAATTTTAAAGAGGAAAATAAAACAACATAAATAAAATATTCAAATTTCTAACCTCTCTTAGAGAGGTGTACCCAATCATTATCGCACGACATTATATGATACTTCAGGGTTCACACATCTATATTTAAATACTTTAAAAAAAATATAACACTATTATATATGATTTCAGGACGGAAGCATAAGTTTACGTGAACCCGATAACCCCCTCCTGAATACGCCTCTGCATAATTATACCGGTAAGCTATGAGCTGGAGATCTACAATGTAAGTGCAAATCAATATCAATAGTTTTTCCTTATAAGTTGTTGTATTCTCACTTTTAAATTAAATTCTATCGATCCTCTAGTTTTCTTTAAGTAGAGATAGGTAACTAGAAGCTAAGCGTGATATACATGAAGCTTAATTAATTAGACATATTTGTATCTCTTGTTGAATACACAAATAGCTATTTATAATCATCTTTGTACTTTTTTTTTTCTTGTTTGGTTTAGACTTTTGAATACATTTGACTTTAAACATGGATATCATAATTTAACTAGAGTTTAGGTTCCTAAATCGTTTAATGCATGACAAGTGTTTAAAGAAAAAGAAATTAAATAGATTAATTTTTTTTTTTTGTTTACGTGTGATTGTGTATGAAGAAATAGAAAGAGTTTTCAAGCTTAGAAGAATTCTTCATAGACAAACGAAAGAACATGATGAATCGACACTTTTGTTTGGACTTTTTGACAAGTCGAGCATCTCCATCATCAACCGATAGGTTGAGAGTTTGAATAATGTTGGAAGGTAGGTAAAAACATTATTGATCCTCTTGAAAAAAAAAAAAAGAGAAACTATAATGTATATATACCAAACGAGAAGAAATGACATAAATAGTCCCTTAACTAAAGAAAATTCCATGAATAGATAGAGTCAACGGTACGACAGACAGCGCTGCCTACACGCGAATTAGCTTCCGAGGTTGAGCAGTCTCAATTTCACTACAGGATTTGCGAATGAATGCTGGGATGGGCCACCTCGAATGGCGTGAGCCGCATGCGGGGAGACCCGCACGTACGGTTTTTAGGGGGATCTGGTCGAAAAACCGGCCGGCGAGTAGGTCTAAAATGGTCCCTTAACTATACACTTAACAAATTTAGTCCTTTAACTATTAAAAAACTTATCAGTTTTGGTCCCTTAACTATACACTTACCGGTTTTAGTCCCTTAATTATAAACTTACCGATTTTAGTCTTTTAAGTATTTAAAAACTTATCAAGTTTGGTCTTTATCCATTTTTTAATATAAATAGCTTAGGTTTAATTTGGATATGATTGTTATAATTGCTATCCTAAAGGTGATCAAAAGGAGAAAGAACATAAGGGAGATATGTTAGTATCAGTTAATGAAAATAAAACATTTGGCTCATCTTCTAGTAATAGTCCAACGATGGATATTTCGAGTTTAGGTGATTTTGTGTTTAAGTGATTTTACTGGAGATGATCAGTTAATTACTGAAAGTTTTGGGATCATGATGGTTATCTTTTAATTTAGTGCATGGTTTTTGTTTTTTTTTTTACTCTTTTTTGAAGAAGAAAAGAAATGGACCTCAATTATTATTTTTTCCATTTTTTTAATAGATTTTTTCTTTTCTTTGATGTCATTTATTATTAAATTGTGATATCAATATCATAAAGAAAGAGATTCATCGTTCCTGACCTTGCTTCACCTTTATTATTTGAAAAAGTAAAAGTTTTACCTGTGTTATTTTTGTTGTTTCAATTTAGAGTTGTTTTCTTTTATACATGATTTTAGTCGAAAATAAATTATCCACAAAACCATTTTATGTCTCAAAAACTTAAGGCATATTTTGTTTACACTCAGATTTGGCGGTTAAGTAATAGAAGGGCCAAATTGCTAGTTCAGGAATCAACATGAGTTCAAAATAACTTACTTTCCTGTAAGAATAAGAGAATCAGTTATTTTAAAGAACTAATACTGAACGAGAGAGTGAAGTGAGTAAACACAGAAGGAGCTAAATAGAAGTGGTAGCAACGAGCTACTAAGAAATAATTGTGTTGAAGTTTCAAACGTAGAACTCAGTACTTCCAATTTTATGATTGTATGGAGGCTGAGCACAATATCCTTATGCACCCTTATTGCATTCACCAAGATAGTCTTGCTCACTCCTTTCCTTACAGTCAAGTGGCTTTCCGCTCCTGAGCTCTGCGGCGAGTTCAGCCACCACCTCCGGGTCTGGGCTCTGCTCGAGCGTAGTCAGCACCCATTTCACTTCTAGTTTGATCAGGAAAAACATAGAAAATGGATCTGCTTACAAATTCGGGTAGAGCAGTTTGGTAGCTCGCTAGGCTCATAACCTTGAGGTCACGAGTTCAAATCATATCTCCGCAAAAGAAAACGTTGAGCACAAAGTAACAAATGGTCACTTTCAGAAGCAGAGTTGAGTCGACAAAAAATGAAGAGTACATTCTTGGGCTAACAAGAAATTTTCCATAAGCACAGTGAGATCAAAGAGCAGAAAATTGATGCAGTCCTGAAATAGTTTATTTGATTCCTCTTCAAGAATAATCATCCATAATATCAATTGAACCTCCCAAAGTACAGAGCAACTGACTTATTTGCAACAAGTTGTTCACTCCCAGTCACACTTTTAACTTATACAACTTCTTGAATCAACACTCAAGAACAACACAAACCACTTAAATATCTAAAACAGATTACAAAATGAATTATCTCTTGATAGAGTGGGGACATGATACAATATCAAGATAATTATGAAATAGTTGGGGCATATAGAAACATTACTCCAACATTAACGCCTATCGCTGGCTATACTTCACTCGTGATAGAACAGAATCATATGGATGGTCCTTTGAAGGAACCTCCAAAATGGCTGGAATTGGTTTGTTGTAACTATCAACCAAATATCTTATCATGTTGGCCACCTGAAAAGGATAAACCAAGAGGAATAAATTGAGTGATGAGTCTTCAATTAAAGAAAATGGAGGCCACTAGTTAGTTCCCCACAGACGTAAACTGCAGCCTAATAATTTAAAGTTCTTGCGGTAGATAGCGAAACTCCTCCACCATATTACACAGTGTTAGTTGGATTTACTTAGTAGATTGACATTGAACTGGAGTACAACAAAAGTAACTTCTAATGACAGATAAGAAATGGTAAGTGCTAAGCTCATGTAATTACTAAAGTGGGTTCAGCTAAGTTTGATTCGACGAATTTCAGACTGGCTAAAAAACTGACATGGAGATCACACCTCGTCACTTGTATTTCATAACCAAACAAGGAAAATGACCCTTAGGAATACCTCTTAGATGTGCCCCTCCCACCACCTTTATGCAAACCAAATACACTTTCACCTGATGGGGGTGATAGTGATTTGACAAGCAGGCTTTATATGGCTATACTCAATTATTATCTAATTTTGTTTTTACAAGTCCTATGGAACTTGTTTTTTGGAAGAGGAAATGCAAGCAGATTGATGCCGTAGCCACTGTGATCTTAACTTCCAACAGGAAATACAGATCACATTACTCTTTTTAACTCTAGCAGGTTTCTGATGCCCTGAGAGCAATTGACTTCACTGTTGTTAGGGAATCTATGTTACTTTCTTTCCATAATTTGGAACTTTGAGATAAAGATGAAAAGCTCTACCACTCACAGGAAATGCCAGCTCCCCATAAACCATCCTTCACTCAACAACTAAAATTAGCAAGTACATGCATTATTGCAATCCCAGTACTTCTGAATTTAACACTGTCAGTGGCTGACATCTCCAAGAAAATACCCAACACTCAATGTATTGCCATTGGTTGTCTAATTTACTTATTCTTCTTAAAAATACGGAAGGATATGCGATATGGATCTTTATCCACTGAAGCATTCTCTTGTTTCTACCTTAGAGGGCACAGGATATTAAGGTACTCGCTACTCCAGTCCTTCATCTTAGACACTGATATCAGAAACTCCCTTTTAGCTTGAGAACTTTAATTTAGTGCGCGACTAAACAAAACGCCTTCATCACCCTCTCTATTTATCTAATATTTTGCATAGATTGTCATTGATTCATCTTCCCTTATCACATCCTCTAAGTTTCACATCACATGTATCTAATTATTCCTACCACTAGGAAGTGTAAAGATGGATCTTGGGCCTAACTCAACCCCAAAAGCTAGCTTATAGGGTGAGGATTGTTCAAGTCCATATAAGGAGACCAACTGCCCATCCCTTTTTCGATGTGGGACTTCTTAACACTCCCCGCATGCCCAGATCGTGTTAACTGGAGCGTGGACAATATATTATGGGGGCCGAACATCAGTGAACAAAGAATCGGGATAGACTTGATGGATCGTGGGCCTAAAAGCTAGCTTATAGAGTGAGGATTGTCCAAGTCCATATATGGAGACCAACTTTCCATCCCTTTCCCAATGTGGGACGTCTAAACAGGAAGCTAGTGAACCAGATGTAGCAGCAAAAATTACAACAACAACATACTAGTGTAATTCCACAAGTGAGATCTGGGTGTGTATGCAGTCTTATACCTACCTTTTGAAGGTAGAGAGGTTGTTCCAATATGTAGGAAAAAAAACTATGATTTAAATTCCCTCCCCCAAATTTCAAGCTCCTTTGCCCACATTGGTAAAAGAAACTAGCCGGTTGGAAGGGAATTTACTAATTTGGGAAATAACTAACCATGCTATTTTGGTGGAGAGTAGAAGCTACAGCAGAAAGTAAATGAAAGATCCTCAAAACTACTGGAGAACTGGTAATTCCAAAATTGGAACTTACTTGAATCCACAATAAGGTAGTTTGTTTTCCTCCTCAAATCGACATTGCCAACTCCAGCAAGTAAAAATCCGGTAATTGTGTCCTATATAAACAAGTTATTTCCATCAGCATCAGTATGTCTAGATATCATCTATCACGTGTATGTAGACTACAAGCTATTCATCATAAAAGTCCCATGAAAGTAAGTGGGTAGATTTCAAAGAACACTGGATAATTAGTTTACCAATTTAAAAAATTGCATACCAAAACTTAATGAAACAATAGATGAGATAGATAATTGCTATCCCGTCTCCACAGAGTTCTGATCGTACATATGATGCACAACATATACATGATTATATCCCAACTAAAACCAGTGCTCCATCAGTCACATCACCTGTGAACTCACATCAAATATAATAACTCGTCCAAACCATCTTCTAATTAGTCCATGCAAGACAACTAAGGTTATAAAAGATGTGATGGATAAGAGTATAATATATATGCTCAAAGCATCTAGAGAAATACACACTAGAGAAAAAACAACCAACAGCTCATCCACAATGATAAGCTATTGATGTTTCTATTTCAGGAAGAGAAATGACATGATTTATTTAGTCTAAATTGGCTTTCAGCATTTTTTAGTCATCGCACTCCTGATCTGTGTGTCCATCAGTTTTTTGCTTATCATCTTATATATAGCATAGTGAGTAACTTTCCGGCTAGACTTGACTATATGGGCCATTCACCTAGCTCCCATGAGGAGTTTGATCCCCAAAAACTTGTTTTTATGGAAAATCCATTATTGATACATACACATGGTTCAAAATCCATTATTTATTGTCTGATACAATTCAAATAGAGCACAGTCTATCAATTCTAAGCATAAATAGCAACACCTAAAAATAGAATATGGTGTTTATTTCACCTCATCAGCGATCATGGCAATGAGGGCTGAGTTGTTAGTTCTGACAGGAGCTCAGTTAGCCATCTAAGAGAGCAAGGTTTCTGCAACCACAGATAAACTAGAATCACAATTCGGAAAATACGAATCTTGATGACAAATTCAGATATCAAATCAACAAACCACCACCAGCAGAAAACGAAATCAGATGTAACATGATTTTTTTTTATTAGTAGTATATATGAAGGACTAAAACATTCATACACCCATATATTAAGGACCATTTGGATTGTTTTCATCTTGACAAACCACCCTTCATTTGGTGATGATGATGTTGATGTGCAAAGGGGTATGGCCAAGCAGCTCATCCGTTGTTCTGTTGCAGCCACCAAATGGACACAAATCCTTCAAAACCCAAGCTAGCTTTTCTAGCTACCCTCTCGCCAGCAAAGTTATGGTTAGCAGTAAGCAATTTACTCCCTTCTCCTTATATTTAACATTAATATCAACAACTGTACTTTATCCCAAAATGATAATCTCTGAAATGGGTGAGGAGATAATCTAGATATCTGTTTGACAAGGTTAAGTTATCTGGATGAATTTGATTCATGTAAAGATATGACATATGGGCTTAACTTAACTTCATAAGGTAGTTCATGAGGGGAGTTTAACGGGATGGACCTGGCTATCATATATGACACAAGAGCATAACTCAACCCCAAAAGCTAGCTAACGAGAGGAGGATTGTCCTCAATCAATGTGAGACTCTAACCCACTCTAACATTTTACTTTCTGTTGGCCCAGATTTACTTCCCTTCCCTGCACAATGTTATTGCTACTAGAAAAAGAAAAGGTGCTTGTTAAACTAAAAATACACATCTGAAAGATGACATTAGCTTCTTACAGGTAGCTAGCATCAGATTGAAAGTTTACTGCCTGGATCAATAATACAGTATCTACTATCCATGAGTAGTGTGGATGATTGTTTTTGAACTTGTCTTAGTTTTATGTTTCACCTAAGTCTTATAAAAGCTAAACCTTTAAGAATTTTTGAAGCTTGGATACAACATCTGTAGGTCAAAGCTGAAAAACTCTATTGACTTTATGGTATCTTTTCCAAGAAAGGGTGGGCAGAAATGAAATCAAAGAGAGAAATAAGTTTGGCTAGGATCCTTATTGGTGGAATTTGTTGTAGTCTGAGTACTGCTTGGCACCAGTAATGTACAACCCACATTGCTTGTTTGCTATTCTGATCAAATAGTGATGTAGTAGACTCTTCAAAAATGTTGACGGGTGCGTGTCGGATTCTCCAAAAATAGTGTATTTTTGGAGAATCCGACACGGGTGCGGCATCAAAAGCAAAGAGTTCCGGCAACTTAGGTGATAAGCCTCATAAAATTGTATGTTCCTTTCTACATTATCTTGACTCTGCAATATTGCGATATTACTAACTAATAAACCTCTTAGGAGTTTATATTTCTTTATGTCATATCTTGTCTCTGCATTCTGGTACTAGTAAAAACTAGACATTGCAACATTGTATATGTTGATTGGCCAGGTGTATTTGGTAAGATTCAGGATTTTGAGGTTTTACTGCCTATGCAGTGGTTGCATTTTTCTGTTTCACATAGATGATAAAAGCTAGTGATGCTCTTCAATTGTGGTGGTGGTATATGTAAATTTTATCAGCTGCTTTAGACTTCATGATTTCAAGTCTACAATTATGCTGCTTCTTGTTGAAGAAGTTGCTCGAAGACTCTAGGTCTAGACATTTGCGTGGTTCAAACTGTGCTTCAGGCTGAATAGAATTCAGATCTTTGGTCCGAGTAGTTATGATATTTGATGAAAAGTAAACACTTCATGTTATTGGGTAACGTCCCACTTCTTGAGCTTAAAGGGCATGAATTAAAAAGGGGCTTCAGCCTTGTAGTGCTTCAGCTAGTCATTATTATTTTAAATATACAGTATCTGGCTATAATTCCCACTATAGTTGTCAAAGAAGTAAAATAGCAATTCCTATGTAAACTGCATTCTGACTATCCTCGACCTTCCAAGGTAGTAAGAAGAGTACTGTTGTCTGACTACTGAAAGCAGTCACTGGAGATATTTGCTTGTAAAAGATGAGAAAAAATAGAAGAAAGAATGAGGCTATGTAGAAGGAGATAAGTATGTCCATGTAATGCTGTAAGTTTCCCTTTAGGAACTATATGTTCAGTATCATTTTAGCGACAAAATGTTGACTTCTAGTGTTGTAAACTCGAAGGTTTTCTATTTACTAATATACATATACTGGAAACTTACTTAGTGCTGCTCAATGAAGAGTTCAGAATTTTCCTCTTTGATGCCTCTAAATGATAGGTTCTAAGTTAAAATCCTACCTTAAAGTATTAAGCTATCATTGCACTAATTATAGTTCTCCATTGACCAAATTGTAGATGTAATGAATGTCAAGTTTTGAAACACTGAAATGTTAAAGACTTTTTTCTCTTTAACCCTTATGCTACAAGTTCAAAATTCACTTGCTGTCTTAGATATATCACATGTTTTTCTGTCTTATTCTTGAACCATAGATCTATCATACTCCACTGATGAAAGTTGTCTGGAGAAAATATTTTCAAATTTTGGTCATGTTGCTGAAGGTATGTGCCGTTGCTTGAAGATAATAATTCTCTTATCTATTCTTATCTTTCTTGTAGTTGAGATTGTGATCTGCATTTTTAAATGTATCTACTTCCCTTACCAGTTAGGATTGTCAAAACTACGTACTGTGATGCAGCTTTGGTTGAACTTGATAAAAATTCTATTGCGTAAAATCTCACTCTAAGGTCACTCCTACAGGCTACAGGACTAGTTTACTTGTTCTGTCATCGCACCCTGTGTTTTGCATGTAAGCCCACATATATATTGTGTTTGTTCTCTGAGGCATGGCGCGCGCGTTGCATGTCAGTCCAGGTCAATTACTTCATACTAGAAGAGGCTAAGTGTACTTTCGGTCATCTTTCAAAACCTGTACTTAGAATCATGTATCTTAAATCGTAAGACTTGTGAGCTTTGTCAACTTGATGTAACTAGTTTGATGGTCAGGTTCTGCTAGTATATATGTATTGAAGTGAGTTATTTTTCTATGATGGATGATGGAACAGTTGAGTGGGGCTAGAAAGGTTAGTATCAATAACTTGTGAGTCACAAGTTTGTGACAAGGACTTGCTTGTTGCATTATAAGCTGCTTTTATGTTTAGTTTAATTGTAATTGATTGGATTGTCAAAAGGATATTGTTGACACTAATAATATACCCAATATAATCTTATATAAGTCTGGCTTTGGAAGGATAAAGTGTATGCAGATTTTATCCGTCTCTTTCGTGGAGGTAAGGAGGTGGTTTTCAAAAGACCCTCGTGCTCAAGTGTAACAAATGAAAGTAACTATGAAAAAGGAAATACAACTATGAAGAAGACATGTCACTTGATTAGAAAAGGAATACAAAATATTCAGAAAAAAGAATAGTAACAACAACTAAATAATGTTATAACTAAAACACAATAGACAATATTTATGGTAACAGATATCAAAAGCAATCTATTAATATATACCACGACAAACATGGTGCTATATACCAAACTCTCACCAAACCTAATCCCATTGAAAAGCAAGGTATATAAGACTCAACTACCTACATGTTTTCTCTCTGATCCGCGACCTTCGTATCTCTCTAATACTTTTTCGACCTACACTACCTACATTATTGGTCAACTTTAGTTTAATCAAAGCATAGCTATTATGACCAAGACATGGATACATGACTACAATGTGGAAGCCCAACAAGTTGAAAAACCCCTTTGAAGTATTCTTTATGAATATTTTTAGAATATTCTTCTGAAGCTTTTTTTTTTCCGGTGCTCCGCGTTGAAGCAGGGGTGTGCATTCAGTTTTTCTGTTTGGTTTTTTGATTTTTGATTTTGAAGAAGTGTAACCCAATCCGAACCAAAATAAATTTAGTTTGGTTTGAGTTTTTTCGGTTCGATTAATCGGTTATGTCAATAATTAGAAACATAACAAAGTTATATTTGCAATTTGAAAAAAATAATATATATATATATATTATATAAAATATTGAATTTCTTAAATATACTTTTTAATATAAATCACAAGTAAAACGTAAAACACAATACTTAAAAGTATATAAATTATAGATGTCCAAACATAAAAAATAAACTAAACCATAATGAAAATAACTAAAAAGGGACAAAAGTGGTTAACTCCTATATATATATATATATATATAAAATATAATTCGTTTTTTTTTTGGTTTTTTGGTTTTTCGGTTTTCATTTTTCTAAATCCGAAACCAAACCAAAAAACCAAACAAAGTAAATTATAAATCCAAAACCAAACCAAAAATCCAAAAATCCAAAAAACCAATCTAAATTAGAATTCGGTTTGATTTTTCGGTTTAATCCAAATAGTGCACACCCCTAGTTGAAGCACGTTCTGACTTAAATTTTTTTCCGAATAAATATATAAATACTCCACGCTTGGAAAATACTAAGAAAAATATCTTAATTTATAAAAATATACTAGTATTTATCTAAGCATCTTTTATCTCCTTTTAAAAAGAATGTCACACTTAATTAGCACTTCATCTTTTAGGTTGAAGTATAATTTGAGAAATAAGTAATTAATATTAAAAATAAAAATTAAAAAATAAAAAAAAGTTATGTTTTTTTGATAGGTTGAAAGTTAATATTTATTTTTAAAATAATGGAAAAGGAAAAAAAATAAAAATTCAATCTAAATCATAGTACTGTACTATGTAATCGAGCATTGGTCAAAATTAAAGGGAGTAATTATTACATGAATTAGTGCCACACATTTCAATGTCAAATAATTAAAGAGAAAGTGATAGCTTACACAAATATTTACCTTTAGAATTACTTATTCAATAAATACTTTCTTAGTTATTGAAAAAATAATTAGTCTGAACCAAATTAAATAAAACTTATTAAAAGTAGATGCAATTTATTTTTCTGAAATAAAACTTTAATATTTCGAAGTTACATAAAGGTACAACAAAATGGAAGTTCTTAGTTTTCACTTTTATTGTACTGCACTGCATTGCATTTCATTGTATCAAAATATTTATCGTTTTTATGAAAAGTATTTATTTTAAAATATATATCATTCTAAGAGTTTAAAACAATTTATTTTATTTTATATTATCCTTAGTAATAATTATTTTTTAAAACTACAAACACTTCACAATTTTAGCATATAAATAAAATAAATATTCAATAAAATATAAAATAATTAAATACCCCTCTTAATTTTTTTCTTCTAAAAGGACATGTAAATGAAAAAACATGATAAGAATTTTAAAGTGAAAGAGTAAGTTAACTGGATATTAAAATTTAAAATTGTAACCGTCTCCAAGAGAATATTTATTTTGTTACAAATGGGATATCCTCTTCTCATGGTTCAAGAGGGCTCTTATCTCAAGATGTTAGTGCATGTGTTAGAGCTACTTTTCATTCTGTCCATCGATATTTGTCGATTACTGACTTTGTACGCTTTTTAAGAATCTATAAATAGTAGGATAATTTTACTATCTCTCTATTTGAATATAATAAATATGATGTCTTGAAAAATATAATAGGAAACTAAGAGTAAAATTACCCCTTAATTTCATAACGTGAACAATATTATTTGACATCCTAAAATAGTTAGTGAACAACTATTATTGGACGAAGATAATATCATATTTTAAAAAAATAAACACTCTCAATCGATTGATACTATTTTAAAATAGTAAAATAATATTAAAGCGTGAAATAAAATCATCATAATCTTATATCAAAATTCAAACAAATTATAGTTACGGATCAACACAACTTCAACAATCCTAAGTATATCATTGGTCTTATTCCTTATATACTTCATCCTATTTTTGGGATCGCTTTTAAGATTTCTTTTTATATTGATTCTTTATAGAATGCTTGAGATTAAATTATTACGAGCTAAATAAATGTCAGTATCAAATATCAACACACAAATAAACGAAACAATGAGATTGTTTAAGTCAAATCTTCTTGGTTGTAACTAGGAATTCTAAATATGACTAATAAATATCTATCTTTTTTCTAAGGAAGGCAAAAAAGTTGCAATAATATATGTAAATAATGAAATTGACGGTAACCACCAACTCCAAATATAACTAATAAATGTCTACTATTTTTTTTTCTAAGAAAAGCAAAAAAGTTGCAATAATATATGTCAATTTTATGTGGAAACACAAACTTAAATCACATTATCTTCCTTCTAAACCTTTTTTTAGAACAATTATATAAAAGCTTTGATAAATTTGGATTTTGACGTATGAGGGTGCCCCTTTGGGACCCATAACACCTTTGAACAATTATATAAAAGTATTCAGATATATTAAGTGGTTATAAAATAAACAAAAAATAAATTTAATAATTAAGATTGAAACCCGAAAAAGAAATTATGACCAAAATTTAAACAGTTAAAATTAAATTGTATATTTAAGTGTAATAACTAAGGTCGATTGAATTTTAGTAATTCAATTAGTTGACTATATGAATTTATACTTTGTTGGTGAGAGTTTGATTTATTTTTTAGTTTCACTATCATTAATTTCATCAAACTCATCCAAAAAATTGAATTAAAATTTTACATATTATTTTTTTAAGAAATCCAAAGTTTCTCAATGAATTTAAACTAAAGTTAAAATAGGGTTAAAAGAAGACAATGTGTGATGAGAAAGAAAAAGTAAGAAATTCAAATAGGTAAATAGTAGCCAGTGGGTCCCAGAGTATACAAATGGCAGCCAAAGAGGCCCTCATACAACTGACAATAAGTATGTTTGGTACAAAATAAAAAATTTCGAGGGAGTAGTAGTCGGCATCCGTGTTTTGTGTGTGTGGCAGAGGAGTGTTGGGTGTGACAAAAGAGGTTAAATAACACTCTTTTTTTTAACAATTAAGGCGTTAGCATTGGGAGAACAGCAGCAGAGAGAGGGAGAAGAGAAGAGAAGAGAAGAGAAGGCCGATAATATAGTAATGGAGAATGGAGGAGGAGAAGATGAACCACCACCACAGCCGCAACAGCGACGGTTGAAGCCGATCCCACCGAATCCACCGCCAACAGATCGGCCGGCTCGTATTTACGCCGACGGCATCTACGATCTCTTTCACTTCGGACATGCTCGGGCCCTCGAACAAGCTAAGAAACTGTATGTTTTCTCCTCTATTAATAGGGCGTAATACTCTATATGATTCTAGAATTATTAATTGAATTTTATTGTGAAAAATAAATTTTCGTGGTTCATGCCTTCTATAAATTCTCTATTGTGATGCTGGATTTCTGAGTGATTGTGAGAGGGATCCAATGAGAAATCTGGTTGATTTCTTCTCATCTAGGTAAGCCTAGGTGAGAAGACTTGACGATACCTGTGTATTGATTGGGAAGATAGAGTATCTAGGTGTAGGGAAGAGAAGAAAACGAAATAGGTGTTTGTCTAAGTTGTTGTTTTTAATTCTTATTGGAATATTTTTAGTTGTATGATTGTAGAGCCATGAAGAATTTGTGAAATTGAACATACTTTTACTTAAACTGAATTATTCATTGCCTAAATGTAGATTGCCTAACGCTCAGCTTCTTGTTGGATGCTGCAATGATGAAATCACTCACAAATTCAAGGGAAAAACTGTTATGAATGAAAAGGAGCGATATGAATCTTTGCGCCACTGCAGGTTGGTTTTATGGGGTTGTCAATTCTGTTTTAAGTTTAATGTTTTCTAAAGTCAGATCATAATGAAATGATCTTTCTTCTTTAGTAATAGTGAAATGATCGAGTATCTCTAATTGCTGGGGTGAGATTCATTCAGTTGTCTGATGTCTTCAGAATACATTCTCAAATATATGAACTTCTGTTTTCATGTAGATGTTTCTTATATTGTGTATATTGATGGTAACTTTGATTTTTAAAATGATTGTAGTTGTCTGTTCATTTTCCTTTCGGTTGCCAATGAGATGAATAGTTGAGGTCAATTCTAGATATTTTGTATAAAAAATGCTTGTTGTTGTGAGAATTAAGAGAAACAAGGAAGAGAGTAATATAGCATGTGTGAAGATCATTTTTTTTATAAGATAATGAATTTCATAGAAGGCATCAAGAAGATGCGAAATTTACAGAACGTAGAAAAGTAAAAGACGTTGTTAGCTATATTACAAAGTAAAAGGGGAGGCCATTGTGTTGGGACTACA
The DNA here is from genome assembly GCA_029582245.1 of Solanum etuberosum. Taxonomy (NCBI): domain Eukaryota; kingdom Viridiplantae; phylum Streptophyta; class Magnoliopsida; order Solanales; family Solanaceae; genus Solanum; species Solanum etuberosum. The sequence continues at coordinate 47,179 of JAJONR010004079.1, forward strand.
TTGCACACAAAATCATTAAATTTTTGGGGAATCACATCAATTCAAGATTAAATTTGGCTAGTTCAAACTCGTATATTGATGCTGCAGAAATCCCTCAATGGCCAGTTCTGGGTCCATAGATCGCAAGAAACTTTTCTAATATGGTTGGAGCCTACAGAGTAGGCGAGCTTGACTCTTTTTTCTCTAAGTGTCTTACTGGATGCTTCAACGATTCCTTCATCATTAACCCTAATCCAGAGGTTATCCAGATATTAATAGGTTAAGAATATGGGATAGTTACCAATATATACCATTCGGCCATCTAGTTTATTAAAAAATGGCTAAAGTATACACTACATATGGTCTAGGCACTAGGAATTTAGTATTTACAATAAATGTATGCTTATGAAATGGTTATGGGGGTATTGCAAGGAGGAGAGCTCTTTGTGGATGGAGGCTTCAATGGCAATACATGGTTCTCAAAGCCCTTGGTGCACCAATCTTTCAAGAAGACCTCATGGTGTTGGACTCTGGAAGAATATCAGAAAGTTATGGTGTAAATTTTCCCTAAGTTCCTATTTTAAATTGGCAAGTGTACCAACATTAAATTCTGGGAAGACAAATGGTTAGGGGGGTCTACCCTAAAGAATGACTTTCCAAGCTTGTATCAGATAGCTCAGAACATAACTCCACCATCTCTCAGAATTGGCAAAATAACTGCAGGCAAATACAGTTCGGGAGGAATATTTAAGACTGGGAACTGCCTCACCTTATAGAGTTATGGCTTAAATTAGAACACTCTTGTCAAGTCATGTATTATTGACAACCTAAAATGGAAGGATGGTCCCTATTCAGTGAAGGATGGCTTTGCTCACCTCTGCTCTCCTACAATGAGATAATTGATAGATGGCTCTGGAAATATGTATTAAAGCTTCTCTCAAGATCATATGTTTTAGCTGGACAGCTTTACATGAAGCATGCCTTGCACAGGATAAACTCTACAGAAGGAAAATTCAGAGAGTAGATGCTTCGTATGCCTAAATAAATTAGATTCCAATAGACTTCTTTTGCTACACTGCACAATCGTCACAGATATTTGGGGCACGTTTTTCTCTATTTTTGGTCTCAAATGTGTTATGCCACAAAGCATAAAAGAGGCCTATGAATGCTGGTCTAATTTGGAAGTTGATAAGTCCTTCGCAGATGATTCCTGCCTGTATCTTTTGATGTGTTTGGACAGAAAAGAATTGTAGATGTTTTGATGGAATTTCAACTCCTACTTATTTTCTCAAGGCTGAAGGTCTTTTATGGTTGTATAGTTGGCAAAATCTCTCCCCTGTAAATTGTCCTATTAATTTTTTGAACTTCATTAGCTCTTTAGCATTAGCTTAGTTTTTGTGGCCTATGGTTGATAAACGGATTGGTAGAAGAAATGGTGAGAAAGACAGAGACAGAAAGGAACTCAAAATATAGACAAAAGCAGTTATATTTAGAAGATCAAGATGAATCGTCTTTCTTTGCTTTATTTTTGGTGTACACAAGAATTTTTGTATTATGTATGAGACTGGATAGATTTAATAGGTGGCTTGCAAGTAACTGTTACATGAGGTTTCTCTTCTTTTTCTCTTTTTGAGTTGTACATACAGTTATCAGCACTTGCCAGGTGCTGATTTTATTATCAGTACAAGTCTGTTACCTTTCTTTTGAAAAAAAAATGTCGCTTATGATGGTTCTAATATTGTAGCTTCTAATGGTTGATATCTGCCTTTATCTTCAATTTTGTTATGGTGCGTTTTCAATTAGGTTAATTGTATATGCATTCATGCAGATGGGTTGATGAAGTTATTCCAGATGCGCCTTGGGTTGTTACCCCAGAGTTCATTGAGAAACATCGGATTGACTATGTGGCACATGACGCTCTTCCGTAAGGCAAAACGGCCCATAAAATTTTTACTTCTGTTGATTTGCAAAACGGTCCCTGTTTCCTTGGAACTATATTTAGACCAGCTTTTGATATGCTTTATCTGACTTATTCATTATTTTACTTTAAGATGGAATTAGCTTTACATAACTAATTTAAGGTCTTCCCCCGTTGTGTGATTTGCTTTGTTTTATTTGTTTGTGTTGTGTTTCATTTTGAGTTCATATATATTTTTTCTTTTAATTTTTCGTCTTCTTATCTGTACACGTCAGTTATGCGGATGCAAGTGGAGCTGGAAATGACGTTTACGAGTATGTAAGTCCAAAATGAACTTCAGTTTATCATACGCGACTTTTACCTTATTCATTTGATGTTTCTGTTAAACAATTTAGTTTGTGTCTGTACAATGTTTTTGTGTGCATAAACCAGGGTGATTTGCAACTTGTTCATCTTTTTAACATGCTGTATGAAAGTCAGTCTTTATTTGCTCATTTTTGATCCTTTATTAATCAGTGTAAGATATCTAGTTTGATATTCACTCTTTAATGCATGCTGTGAAGCCATGTGTAATGTGAATATTTTTAAAACCTGTGTTATTAGGTTAAGTCCATTGGTAAGTTCTTGGAGACCAAGCGGACTGATGGAATATCTACTTCAGATTTAATAATGAGGATTGTAAAAGACTACAATGAATATGTGATGCGCAATTTGGACCGAGGATATTCAAGAACGGATCTTGGTCTGAGCTATGTGAAGGTATACTCTAGTGTTTTGATTGGATGATGTAATAATACCTTACCTTTCTCAGGAAAGAAGTTTTCTTATTTTGCAAATGCAATGAAAGAAAAAGTGTGCTAATTGGATGATGTAGACTTTTTGCTATCATTAGCTTTATTCCTCACTAATAATAGTAGAATCAATGGCACACAGTCAAAGATTACATTTTGTTTCATTATTTGCTTTTCCAGGTATTAACTTCATTATTGTCTCTTTTAGGAAAAAAGGCTGAGAGTGAACAGGGGTTTGAAAAAGTTGCATGAGAGAGTAAAGAAACAACAAGAGAAAGTGGAAGAGAAGGTATACTCTTTAATTATTTGACTGCTTTTCATTTCTCTATTTCGAATACAAGCTTGTCAGAAGAGTCTCCAATCTCCATAGAATATGTGGTTTTGAATATAGTTTTGCAATTATCTGGAAAAAGCAAGGGAAAAGGATATTAAGATCTGTGTCGTCTATCGTTTGTGCAATTTTTTTTTAAAAGAAGGTAACCATATTTTATATGAGTATATAAGAGAAACATAGTTACAGGAACCCCAAAAAAACATAAACCGATTCCTTAACTAGTTACAATGACCCAATAATGTCAACTACAGAATCTCTATATCTTCTGCTGGGCCCTCCTTACACCAAAAATGAAACAAAAATATATGCAATATATTTTTAGTCTTCTGTTGAGTGGCTACATCTTCAAAAACACCACGCATTCCTTTTCCTTCCTATTGTCCACCAGATGCATGTAGGAATAATTCTCCACCATCTCTTCTGCCTTACAAAATTGTCTGGATTATTCCAGCATGTGAACAACTCAGCAGTTTTCTTAGGCATTATCCATTTGAGCCTTTGCATACTCAGTAAGAGCTGTACAGATTACTGGTAACTTTACAATGGATAAGTAGGTGGCTACTTGTTTCATTCAGTATCCATCTGACCCCTTTCATACTCGGTAAGAGCTGCCACAGAGTACTGGTAACTTTGCAATGGATAAATAGTTGGCTATTTGTTTCATTCATTATCCATTTGAGCCCTTTCATACTCGGTAAGACTAAAGAACTGCCTCAGGGTACTGGTAACTTTGCGATGGATAAATAATAGGTGGCTCTTTGTTTCATTTTCTCTCCACATAGAAGGCATTCAGAACACATAGAAATATTGTGCAAATGACACTTTGAGCAATGAAGGGGTAGCACAGGAAACAATATGATGGTATATAAGGTAAGGTTGAATTCGAGGATACAATTGAATTGCCTCTCTACCCCACAAAGGTAGGCAGTAGGGCTGAGGTTTGCATACACCCTACCCTCCCTAGACCCCACTTGTGGGACTATACTGGGTATATTGTTGTTGTGGTGGTGAATATTATGAAGTGTAGGCGACTTGGTTTAACACATCCTATTATGGAATATCAACATTATATGTCAGTGTTAGGTGTTCTAATCTTTTATCTTCGCTGTACAACTGACATGTTCTTGTAGGTTCTCGTATTACTAGATCCGTTATATTTTAAGTTGACAACATTTTAATAAGGTCAAGTTTGTCCCCAAGGAGATGAAGCATTCGTATTATGTCATGCATAGGAACTTTTTGATACAAATACAATAGCTATCCACATTTTCATATTAGCTATTAGCCTGGATCATTGCTTGTGCATTTAGTTGCTATTTCTTATGAGTAGGGTGATGTCCAACCACTTTTAGATGCATAAGTAGATATCTTTGTTGACCGAATTGTTTGTTTTAGTAGGTGGATGGTTCTTTTTGTTTAATGCAACACTGGTATGGTTTCATTTGTTGAGAAGCCTGGAGCTTTTAATTAGTAAAAGTAATTTTCTTAACCTGTAATGAAGTGTTCATGAGCTTCTGCGGTTTGCTTCCCCATTATGATGCGGCTCGGTTGATAGTATATAAGTATATATTTTTTTAATAGGGATAGTAGATATATTTATTTCTATCATTGAGCTTGCATCCGATTATGGTTAATGTTGTGTTGCAATGTGTACTACCTTCTGGGTAAATTTTCCTCTTACTATTCTACTAATTACTACTCCCTCCATGTGACACTCTTTCCTTTTTAGTTGGTCCCGAAAAGAATAACATTTTTTTAGATTTAGTAAAATTTAACGTCAAACTTCCCATTTTATCCGTAATGAAATGATGTATAGCCACGTAAATTTCTATAGCTTACATAAATTGGAATGAACTGCCAACGCATCCAAACCCCGTTCTTTTATATTATTTGTTGGAATAGATAATACATATATGATCATATGCATAAGTTGGTAAGGACTGTTTAGAGTTGGACACAAAATTACTAATTCAAATTGGAATGTACAATGATCGGGGAAATTGGAAGGGGTGGAGTATTAATTTTCGATTCGTAATAGTTTATCACCTTGTAGAATTTGGGTGGTGGAGATGGTGGAAGTTGCAATTATCTGAAGAGTGAGTGCTAAAGTATGATAGACGAAGCTACTTTTCATCTTATATGCTGGGTTTCCGAGTAAAGAAAGCTCTTTCTTCTCCATGATTATTCTCACTATGTATTTTGTAACTCAGTGTTACCAAAAATGGAGCAGTATGGAGCAGTTCCGATAGCTCTTTCGTATGTTAACGAAATAAACATAAGACCGATGCTTGTCGTCATTGAAGAACCATCACTTTCTCAGTAAAACCTATTTCTAGTCTTCTAGCACAAAACATGTTAAAAAGACTACTTGTTGCAGATACAAACAGTAGCAAAGCATCGAAATATTTGGGTGGAGAATGCTGATAGATTGGTTGCTGGTTTCCTTGAGATGTTTGAAGAGGGTTGCCACAAAATGGTAAGATCTCTATGCCGCTTTTCCCATCCCATGCTCTTCTCCTCGTCTCTATCTGGTGTTCAATTCCCTTACAGTTTTCCAGGCAGAAAAAAAAGTTTAGCACCTCTCACACACAAATGAGAGTGGTTTATATTTGCACTTCTGATCATACGTATTGGAATTTCAACAGGGAACTGTCATAAGAGACCGAATTCAAGAGCAGATGAGGACCAAGAGTATAAAAGGGCTTCTATATGACAAAGAAGAGGATGATGATGAATATGACTACTATTACGGGAGCAGCGACGATGATGAAGAATACTACGATGGTGAAGATGAAGACTAGGGTTGCTCACTTTCTCATGTTATGTGGTGATGTAAAATGTAGTTTATGGATCAAGTTGGATGAAGATGTATTATGTCTTAACGGTTGGATGCGCGTGTTTTCTTTTGTTAGAATGTAGTGGCAATTAGTTGTGTTGTAAACCGTAATCAAGCATAGTCTTGTACCATAACGCTGTCAATAGAGTGATTTGTCAAAATATGAGATGAATAATCATATGTTCTTGAAAATGCTATTTTATTTTCCTCTTTTGGCAATTGATACGGCTAGGTGTATTTATGCACAATACATGTATTAATGAATCCCGAAGCACTAAGCTATGGGGATCAAATATGTTGTAGCAGTTGATATAGTCGTTAGATGGATTGGCATGTATGCTATTTACCGTTTCACTATTTTTGTTTGGATAACTGGATTGCTCCACATGTGAAAAATGGTTGTTTCTTTAGGAGTAATTTTTTGATATGCAGGGAAATAACTGAGTTCTCTGATAATCTCCTCCAGAATTTTTGTTTTGGTGGAATCATTCAAGAGTATTGTGTACGTACTAAGAAAAAATAGTTCGGTATCCCGTAGAGTTTGGGTGTTACTTTCAGTCAATGGTTCCTGTTCACATCCAATTGTTGGGTGTAATACGAAGCCGGAGAAAATTTGGACATAGTAACTGACATTTTAGAATTAGAAGAGGGAAGTTTAGAATCACCTTATCACTGGAATATTTAGCAGTTGATGTTCGTTATGGGTGCATCTTCCTTGTTCCTTTACTGCAGTTCTGTCGTTTTTTGTTGGTGAATCCTTCTTTAACGATTATGTGACAATTCACCAATTGCAAGATGTTATGGCTGCTGCTTCCTTGCCATATTGCGCATCTCTCAATAGGGGAAAAATCTATTCATTTGAATGCACATGCCCAATGGATCCTCATTGTTTATTTCTTCTTAATTTTGTGTGATTAGGATTTGGCTTGCGGAGACTCTGGCATGGTTGACATTTGGGATGATAAAGGTGTCCTTGTGATTAGAGCCTTTTTGTTCCTCATCACTTTTGTGGTAAAATGACTTTTCTGATACAGCCTTCATTGCATTGTTGCAGGTGACCTGGTCATCAAAAACCAAAAAGGTACACTGTTTTCTCCTTCCCGTATTTGAATTTTTTTAATTCTTTTCTCCTCTCCCTATCTTTTTTGGGGTCACTTGTCAGGAACTTCCTTTTCAATTTTGGTGTCCTCTTACATGAAAAACATATTTTAAATCAGCTGGATTTTGTCCTTATAAGTTGTGATGCAATACCTGCTATAGGGTTTATTAATGCAACCTGCCTTTCTTTATGAGCACTACCATTATTGCCTTACAATGATTACTTCAAAGTCCTCTTAAAAATGAGTTGTCTAAAGTCAATTGAATCTCTTATTTTTAAGAAAACATCACATATAAAAAGCATCTTTGTGATGAACCTTTTCCTTGCACATCCTATGCTTATCCTCTCAGAGAATAGATGAGTAAAAAAGTAAAA
>JAJONR010004080.1:0-48791 GCA_029582245.1 Solanum etuberosum
CTTATATTATCATGCCTATGTTTATGCATATTGTGTCATACTTAGTACATTTCATGTACTAATGCATACTTGTACCTACATTATTTTACTAATGTTGGGTCTGACGCTCCTATCTCCCATACTCATGGCTATAGTCTTATTGTCGGTTAAAGATAATATCCCACAAAATAACCATGTTTTCTTCAAAGCTTTTCTTATGCCCTTTATGTTAATATACTTGACCATGCTTTCATGATTTTCATCTCATCTCTTCTTTAATGCTTTTAAATGTCCCACTATGATAATGCCTACTCATTCTAAGTTACTTATATTATCATGCCTATGTTTATGCATATTGTGTCATACTTAGTACATTTCATGTACTAATGCATACTTGTACCTACATTATTTTACTAATGTTGGGTCTGACGCTCCTATCTCCCATACTCATGGCTATAGTCTTATTGTCGGTTAAAGATAATATCCCACAAAATAACCATGTTTTCTTCAAAGCTTTTCTTATGCCCTTTATGTTAATATACTTGACCATGCTTTCATGATTTTCATCTCATCTCTTCTTTAATGCTTTTAAATGTCCCACTATGATAATGCCTACTCATTCTAAGTTACTTATATTATCATGCCTATGTTTATGCATATTGTGTCATACTTAGTACATTTCATGTACTAATGCATACTTGTACCTACATTATTTTACTAATGTTGGTGCTGACGCTCCTATCTCCCATACTCATGGCTAGTGATCCTTCATAGACTTTGAAGATTGGCCAGTCCTCATGTTGTGAGGACCGAGACACTTTTATAGCTTTATGTCATTTCTATTTAAGATTTTGTTTGTGATGTATGGGTTACATTTCAATAACTTTCCTTATGATGTATTATATGGCTCTGAAACTTATGTTAACCTTCCGCTTTTGTCAAACTCTTTTGTACGAAATTCTACCTATTAAACTATTTTATTTTTATTATCTTGTATAATGTATTCTAAGTGGCTTGTGTAGGGACTCTCAGAGTCTTATACATCATGTCACGTCTAGGGTGTACTTTGGGTCGTGAAAAACTTGGTAATTAGAGCATAAGGTTTAGAAAGTTCCTAGGATGTCTCATAAGCCATGTCGATTAGAGTCTTGTTCAGGAGTGTGAAGCGCGCCACATTTATGAAAGAGAGGCTATAAGATATTTAGGAAAATCCACTTCTTTCATCACTCTAAAGTCGTGTAATAGAGTTTGACTCTATATGTCTCTCTCCTAATCCCAATCTGATATTTTTCAGGATATGGCCCTTCAAAGAGCATACTTTAGAAGGAATATCAGTGACAATGTGGAATGAGAAGCTCCTCAAGACGCTCCACAAGTTTTGGCCGAACAAGTGACTAATGCGGAGTTTAGGGCTGCTTTTCAAGTAATGTCTCAAGCCATGACAACCCAAGCCAATAGGGAGGTTGTGGTCCCCGTGAACCCAAATGTGGGTACGATGGCAACTTGAGTGAGGGATTTCACCAGGGTGAATCCTCTGGAGTTTCGTGGTTCTAGGGTTGAGGAAGATCCTAAAGAGTTATTGATGAGTTATACAAGGTGTTGATGATCATGGGAGTGACGTCGGTGGAAATGGTGAAATTGGACGCTTATCAACTTAAGGGTGTTTCTCAAGTTTGGTTCAACCAATGGAAGGAAGAGAGGGTGGTTGATACAGGTCCTCTTGATTGGGAAAATCTTAATAGTGCTTTCCATGGTTCTTTCCCCTTGAGATGAGGAGGCGAAGGTACATGAGTTCATTAAACTTCATCAAGGAAAAATGAGTGTGAAGAAGTATGCCTTGAAGTTCACACAATTGTCTAGGTATGCTCCTACTATGGTTGCCAACTCTAGGGCAAAGATGAGCAAGTTCATCTCGAGTGTGTCCAAAATGATTGTTAAGGAATGTCCTATTGCCATGCTCATTAAAGAAATGGACATTTCTCGTCTAATGATTCATGCTCAAAAAATTGAAGAGGAGAAATTCAAGGAAAAGTCTAGGGCGGCAAAGAGGGAAAAGATGAGTGATGGTGACTTTTTACATTCAAGGTCCGATGGACATGGTCGTTCTAAGTTCCGACAAAGGTTTTCCATTCAAGGTTTCTCCAATGCTCCGGCTCTTAAATTTAACAAGGATAGGGTGTTTAACCCTAAGCCGCAGGGAGGATATGGTGGTGGAAATGGTTATTCGGTTTCTGCATGCCAAAAGTGTGGCAAGAGTCATCCCAAAAAATGCTTGATGGACATGGATAATTGCTTTGGTTGTGGCGAGAGTGGTCACCGCTCGAAAGAAAGATGGTTCACTTCAAATGTGTATTGATTACCATCAATTGAACAAGAGTACCATTAAGAATAAGTATCCTCTTCCAAGGATAGATGACTTGTTTGATCAACTCCAAGGAGCGAGTTACTTCTCTAAGTTTGACATCTGGTCGGGTTATCACCAATTGAGGGTAAAGGAAGCTGACATTCCGAAAACAACTTTTCAAACCCAGTATGTTCATTATGAGTTCTTGGTAATGTCGTTTGGTTTGACTAATGCTCCGATCGCATTTATGGATTTGATGAATAGGGTGCTTAGACAATACCTTGATATGTTTGTGATTATGTTTATCGATGACATCTTGATTTACTCAAGGAGAGAAGATGAGCATGCAGATCATTTGAGGATCGTGTTGCAAGTCCTCAAGGACCAACAACTCTTTGCAAGGTTTAGTAAATGTGAGTTTTTGTTAAGATTTGTGACTTTTCTTAGTCACGTTGTTTCCAGTAAAGGTATTGAGGTAGATCCTAAGAATACGAATTCGGTTAAGAGTTGGCCTAGACCTCTATCCTCTTTGGATATATGAAGTTTCTTGGGTTTGGCTGGTTTCTTTGGTAGGGTTTTCTTCGATTGCCTCTCGATTAACGGAATTGATCCAAAAGAAGGTTAAGTTTGTATGGTTTGAAGCGTGTGAGAAGAGTTTCCAAGAGCTAAAATATAAACTTACCTCCGCTCTGGTGTTGACTTTACCGGAAGGATCTTATGGGTTTGTGGTTTATTGTGATGCTTCAATGGTTAGGCTAGGGTGTGTTCTTATGCAAAATGGGAAGGTTATTGCTTATGCTTCACGGAAACTTAAAACTCATGAAAAGAACTATCCTACCCATGATTTAGAACTAGCGGCAGTTGTTTTTGCCTTAATGATTTGGAGGCATTAATTATATGGTGTTCATGCTGATGTCTTTACTGACCATAAAAGTTTTCAATATGTGTTCAAGCAAAATGATCTAAATCTACGCCAAAGGAGGTGGCTTGAGTTACTAAAGGATTATGACATGAGTGTCCTCTATTACCCCGGCAAGGCAAATGTAGTGAAGGATGCTCTTAGTCGGTTATCAATAGGTAGTATTCCTCATATCGAGGATGATAAAAATAGTTGGTTTGAGATGTTTATAGATTAGCTTGATTGGGTGTTCGGTTGGTTGACTCCACCAAAGGCGGCGTTATGGTTCATGATGGTTCAGAATTGTCTTTTGTGTCAGATGTGAAAGCCAAGCAAGGTCTTGATCCGATTGAGGTTGAATTGATGAAAGTGTTGCTTAAGAAGTCCATTGAGGCTTTCTCCCAAGGGGGAGATGGTGTGCTTCTGTATCAAGGTCAATTGTGTGTTCCCGATGTTGATGAGTTGCGGGAGCAGATTTTATCAGAATCCCATAGTTCATGATATTCCATCCACGCCGAAGCCACCAAGTTGTAACGTGACTTGCGGGAGGTCTATTGGTGGAATGGGATGAAATAGGATATTGCAGAATTCGTGGCCAAGCGTCCCAATTGTCAACAAGTGAAAGTTGAGCATCAAAACCCGGGAGGCTTGTCCCAAGATATTAGTGTTCCTACTTAGAAGTGGAAAGATTTGAATATGGACTTTATTGTTGGTTTACCGCGCACCCGGTGTCAATATGACTCAATTTGGGTTATTGTGGATCGAATGACAAAATTGGCTCATTTCATTCCCGTCAAGGTGTATTATTCGAAGGAGGACTATGCGAAGTTGTACTTGAGATAAATGGTTAGGTTGCACGGAGTGCCCTTATTTATTATCTCCGATCGTGGTACCCAATTTACTTCTTAAATTTGGAAGTCGTTCCAAAAGGGACTTGGTACTTGTGAAGCTTAGTACGGACTTTCACCCTCAAATCGATGGGAAAGAGGAGCGTACTATCCAAACTTTGGAAGATATGTTGAGAGCTTGTGTGATTGACTTCAAGGGAAATTGGGATGATCATTTGTCTTTGATTGAGTTTGCTTACAATAATAGCTATCATTCAAGCATTGGTATGGCTCCATTTGAGGCTCTTTATGGTAGGAGGTGTAGATCTCATATAGGTTGGTTTGAAGTTGGTGAGCTTGCCTTGATAGGTCCCGAGTCGGTACATGAGGCTATGGAGAAATATTGACTTATTAGAGAAAGGTTGAAAACACCTCAAAGTCAACAAAATTCCTATGCCGATGTTAGAAGGAGAGACCTTGCATTTGATGTAAATGATTGGGTTTACTTGAAAATTTCACCCATGAAGGATGTGATGAGGTTTGGAAAGAAAGGGAAGCTTAGTCCCCGTTATGTGGGCCCATATAATATTTTGAGGCGTATTGGTTAAGTTGCTTATGAACTCGATTTGCCTAATGACTTGGCATCGGTACATCCAATTTTCCATGTCTCCTTGTTGAAGAAATATGTTGGTAATCCAATATCCATTGTGCCTTTGGAGAGTCTTGGTATAAAAGAGAGTCTTTCTTATGAAAAGGTTTTGGTTGAGATTTTGGTATGGCAAGTTAAGAAGTTAATAAATAAGGAAGTTGCCTCCGTGAAAGTCTTATGGAGGAATCAAAGAGTTGAGGGTTCTACTTGGGAGGCTGAGGCCGATATGATGTCCCGTTATCCCTATATCTTTCTCTATGACCCTATTCTAGCTAGAGGTATTTAGTTCTTCATGGTCCATCCTCATGTCTTAGTCATTCTCATGTTTCTCCATACATGCATGCTTACGAAAACTTGTTTTTGAGATCTTGATGTAGCTTTGATTGATTTCTTCGTGATTATGTGCATTTGAGTATGACTTGCATGGATACCTTATGAAATGATGTTTTGAGTATATTTAAGCTTGGAGTTGATATTCCTCCTTGATTATGTGTTGTTGATGAAGTTGTATTCTTGTTGGGTTATTAGATCTCTTCCCCTACTCTCCTTATGTTTCCTTAAGTCCCATTCAAGGACGAATCTTCCCAAGGGGGAGATATTGTAACACCTCAGAACTTGGAAAAAGGAGGAAAATAAATTTCGAAAGGGGCCCATCTACGTACCGTAGGAGCCTCTATGGGTTGTAAATGGCAACCATAGGAAGTGGGAAAAGTAATTTTCTAAAATCAAGTCCCAGTACCCTTTTTATGGTTCACCGGGACAGGCCGTCAACCATTGTACGAGTCATAGGTAGTTCTCGTAGGTGAGTCCCAGACTTAGGGAAATTTTAAGGGGTAAAGTTGGTTTCTACGGTTGGCATGTACGGACCGTAGGAAGACCTAAGATCCGTACACGGGTTCCGTCAAAATTTGGCCAAAATAATAGTTTATGATCCTATCTACAGTTGACCATTACGGTTTATAGAAGGACCTACAGACCATAGGTCCAAACCGTAGGTGAGGCTCGACAGTTATTTTTAAAGGTCTTTTGGGTCTTTTCGTAATTGTTTTAACCAAACACTTCGTCGTTTTACCTACTACCCTAAACCCTATATAAACGTTTTAAGCCACAAATTTATCCATTTCAACTCATTCTCCTAAATTCTCTAAAACTTGACTAAAATTCATCCTCCCAATTCTCTCAAGTCTAAGGAAGAAAAATAAGAGTTAGGGTTCCATTCAAGTCTCCAAATTCTTCATTTTCTTGGGCTTAAAGGATCAAGGTATGTGTGTATTCACCCATGGAGTCTTTTCCTCCGTGGGGCCCCTAAGGATTTCAACTTCTCAACTAAGTTTCCAATTGATCAAGTTAGGGTTTCAATTCAATGAATGTGGGTTTCATTCAATTATGATTAATTAAGTCTTCTAGTGTATTATTTGATGTTAATCTATGATATTTAGTTGAAATTGCATTTACCCATGCCTAATTTATGCTTTCAACCATGATCCTATGATAAACCTATGAGCTATGAATTATGAATTTATGAAGATATGCATGTTTTCATGAAGTTATGGTAAATGAATTGAGGATGCTTTGAAAGGAAAGTATTGATGTTATTGTGAAAGGATTTCTCACTTACTATGATGATCATGATTGTGAAAGTTATTTCTCACAAATGAATTCATATTGATGAAAGGTTTTCTCATCCATGTTGAAATATATTTAAGGAGCTATTCTATATTTTGATCTTAAAAGTTGTGGATTAGTATTGATCATTGTCTTTCCTAATGATATTTGACTTTTATCCATTCCATTGGATTTAGACTTAGCACCGTGAGGGCTTTGAGGTGGAGGCTCAAATAGGGTAGTCTCTAGTAGCAACCACTAGTCCCAAACAACGTGCCCTAGTAGGATATGTCTTAAATGACCTAGCTAGTGGATCCACATTAGCAAATGATGATATGTATGAATTCTACCATGGCAAGTAGTTTCTCCTTCTTTTGGTATGAGGGAGTAGAAGATGCTCGGAGTATTTCTGTGACTTTCACCTTCAAGGTTTTCTAGGGCTGTGGGAGAGGACTCCCATGAGTTTCTTACTATTTGCTGCAAGTGGCTATATACTCTAGGTTTGGTAGAGTCGAGAGGAGCCGACTTCACTACTTATCATCTAGATGGGTCATCCATATTGTGGTGGTGTTCTTATCTAGAGACAAGACTAGTTGGATCTCCTATGGTGTCTTGGTCTAAGTATTCTGAGGCCTTATTGGTTAGGGTTATTCCCCGTAGCATCATAGATCGACTTTGGGATCTGTTCTCCAGGTTTGAGTAGGGCTCCATAAGTATATTTGAATATGAGGCAAGGTTTCACGAGCTTTCCCTCCATGCCACTATGATCCCACCTATGAAGGAGGAGAGAGTTTGGTCCTTTGTAAGAGGTTTGAGACTCCAGCTAGAGATTGAGACCCATGTTATGGTCTTCGTGGGCCGTTCTTTTCTAGATAAAGTTGACCATGTCTGTATTATTGAGCAGCTCCATCATGAGGCCAATGGGGCAGCGACAAGAGAGCTAGGCATGAGGGTAGCTACAATCAGTCTCATTCAAGGCCTAGAAACTCCTATGATTGGTCTCGATAAAGGTTTAACCAGGGTCAGTCTAGCCGGTCTGTTTAGGCCTCACTACATGCTTTAGAGTGTGACTAGTATAGTCAAAGTATGTCCAGCCCAAGTCAAGGTCAAGGTGGGTCCCAGTCAAGTGCTTCATTCTCTGATGGCCATTACTTTATGGATCGATCGACACAAGGTTGTTATGATTGTGGGGACTGTGATTATTGGTCCAGACATTGCTTATTGTGTAGGCGGATTGTACCACCTCCACAGGAAGCTCTACCAGCTCCATCAACATCACCTTCAGTTAGAGGTAGGGGCCAGGGTCAGTACCATTATTATGGTGGTCATCAGGGTATTCGCATGGTCCCCGGGGAGGCAGGTCTAATGGTAGGACATATGCCTAGGGTAAACGCAGACACATTCACTTTTATGTAGCTCCAGCGAAAGTGGAGGCTGAAACATCGGACAATGTGATCACATGTACGATCACTAATGCCATCAGCCTGCATTGAGTTTATCTGATCCAGGCTCGACCTTTTCATATTTGTTTATATATTATTCTTCTTATTTGAGTATGAGTTCAGAGCCTTTGGAAGAGCCGTTTCATGTCGACCCCTATAAAAGGTGAGTTTTTAGTAGTGGATCAGGTGTTTCAATCTTTTTTGGTGACTATCCAAGGGTGTGACACCTGGGCTGGCCTTATTTTTCTTGATATGCTTGACTTTGATGTGATTTTAGGCATGGACTAGTTATCCCCCTACCGAGCGGTCTTATATTGCTTTTCTATGACCGGTACCTTAGTCATGCCTAGTATTCCCCCAGTGGTGTGGCATGGCTCTTGCAGTAGCACACCAGTTGGAGTTATTTCATTTATTCGGGCTCGGAGACTACTGGTTAGTAGGTTCTTATTTTATTTAGCCTATATTCGGTATGTGAGTAGGGAGGTTTCAAGCACCTAAATAAGGTGACAGTGAAGAACCTTACCCCATTCCTCGTATTGATGATCTATTTGACCAGCTTCATGGTGCTCTAGTGTTTTCAAGGATTGATTTCAGATTCAGCTACCATCAATTGATGATTAGGGAGAGGACATCCCTAAGACCGCATTTAGGACTCGTTATCACCACTATGATTTCCTGGTGATGTCTTTTGTGTTGACTAATGCCCCTTCCACCTTTACAGACTTGATGACGCGGGTGCTTAGGCCTTATCTTGACTCATTCTTCATAGTTTTCATCGATGATATTATTGTATACTCACAGAGAGAAGAGAGCATGAGCAACATTTGAGGATTGTGCTCCAGACTTTAAGAGATCAACAACTTTATGCCAAGTTCTCAAAGAGTGAGTTTTGGCTTGAGTCTGTAGTATTCTTGGGATACGTAGTGTCCAAGAATTATATCATGGTAGATCCAATGAAGTTTGAGGCTATTCGTGATAAGGATAGGCCCACTTTAGTTACTCTGATTCAAAGCTTCATCGAATTAGCGGGTGACTATAGATGATTTGTGGAAGTCTTCTCTACCGTTGCAACACCTTTGACTTGGTTGACTAGTCTTGATGTTCCTTTTGAGTGGTATGAGGAGTGTGAGTTGAGCATTCGGAAGCTTAAGCAGTTGTTTACCACTACCCATGTATTGAATCGTCCGGTTGAGGGCGAGGGCTTCACGGTATATTATGATACATCCGATGTTGGTTTGGGTTGTGTATTGATGCAGTGGGACCGGGTTATTGCTTATTCATCAAGGCATCTTAAGTTGCATGAGAGCAACTACCCCACTCATGACTTAGAATTGGTGGAAATAGTTTTTTCCCTTAAGATTTGAAGGCACTACATGTACAGATTCGTTGTGAGATATACACTGATTAGAGGAGTATTTAGTACATTATCAACTAGAGGGACCTTAATTTGAGGCAGCACTGTTGGATTGATCTCTTGAAAGACTATGACCTCTCTATTCTCTATCATCCAGGAAACATGAATGTAGTAGCAGACACCTTAAGCTGGAAGGCGGTGGTATGGAAATTCTAGCCTTCTTGTCTACTGTGGAGCGACCTTTGGCTTTAGACATTCAGTCCTTAGCCAATAGGATGGTTCAGTTGGATAGTCAGATTTTAGGCGTGTCTTAGCCTGTGTGGGAGTTTAGTCTTCCATGCTTGAGAGAATTCATGGTCGCTAGTTTGAGGATGAGACCTTAGTGGTTCTTCGAGATCAGGAGTTAAAGAATGATGCAGTTCAAGCAACCTTAGATTCGGATGGTGTTTTGAGATTTGCTGGCCGTATTTGTGTTCTAAGAATTAGAGACTTGATTCAGCTTATCCATTTTTAGGCCCATGATTACTGATATTCTATCCATCTAGGCACCACAAAGATGTATCATGATTTGAGGCAGCACTATTTGTGGAGCGGCATGAGAAGAGATATTGCAGACTATGTGTCTCGTTGCTTGTGTTGCCAAAAGGTGGAGGCTAATCTTTTGAGGCCTGGTGGTGAGTTTCAGAGATTACCCATTCCACAGTGGAAGTGGGATCGCATCACTATGGACTTTGTTGATGGGTTGCCTCAGAAATCTGGAGGTGTTGACAACATTTTGGTCATCGTTGATCTGTTGACCAAGTACACACACATCCTCTCTGTTCAGTCTTCATTTAGGGGTTGAGAGGTTGGCTCATATCTACGTTGAGGGGTGGTTCTTCTTCCATGTGTGCATGTAAATATTATCTCAAATCGGGGTTCTTAGTTCAATCTAGATTTTGGAGGAATTTTCAGGAGGAGTTGGGCACTCTTGTTGACCTTAGCATAACTTTCAACCCGCAGACCAATGGGCAGTCGAAACATACTATTTAGGTTCTTGAGGATATGTTGTGGTCCTGAGTTTTGGAGGCCATTGGGACCAGTTCTTGCCTCTTGCGGATTTTGCGTACAACAACAGCTACTAGTATCCTGATGGCCCCGTTTCAGGCCTTATATGGTAAGCATTATCGTTGTCCAGTTGGGTGGTCTTGAGTCTACATAGTTGTGTGGTAGTGACTTGATTCTAGAGGCCTTGAACTAAGTGCGGGTGATTCATGATAGACTCAGGAAGGTTCAGAGTAGACACCAAAGTTAAGTTGATCGTTACGCTCAAATTACCCTCAAAACAAGTTAAAAGAGTAAGTGTAAGTTAGCAATTAAAATACCTAACTAAGAGTCGGGGTCGTATCCCACAAGGAACAATTTTTCGTCAATTGAAGAGACAAAGAATAAATAGTTACAAATTTGAATCAAAACTTAATGATACACAATTATCAAAAAGAGAATGGTTTACTAACACAAAGTAAGATTTGGGCGAAGAACTAATCAGGCAAGGGATAATTAGGAATTGTGAAATTCGGAACTCAATACTCATTCAACGATCCGTTGCAATCTCAACACATGCTAATTCAATCATAAATGGGCTAGGTTATATTTAACAACACAAATCTTCTTTCGATCTCATTGTGCTATATCATGAAATCTTCTTTCGGTCTCAATCATGTAATTCAACAAAACAACCTAATACCTTAATGTAGACCCATCTTTAGAGCAAGCCTTGCATTCAACAATGAAAATTTAAATCTCTCTTTCGAGCAAACTCAAGATTCAAGGCTAATATGTGATTATCAATCTAAGTCTCCACTTCCCGAATTCTCTTTCGAGCAACCCAAAATATAGGAAGCTAGATCTGAGCGTGCACTCTCAAATCATAGATTCAAACATGAAAACTAGATTAAACCCATTTCATGAAAGCATGGAATCACATACAAAAGCAATAGAATGCGAAATTAAATATCCAAATGAATTGTCTATCTCTAACACAAAACCTCAATCTCAATTAACAATTACACCCATAATTCATGCAATATAAAGCAAGGGAAAAATATAGGATAAGAAATATCACTATTAGAACATAATCTTCAATCCAAAGGATGAATTATGAAGCAACTTCCCTTCAAAGTCTCGACCCAAAAAATTAAAATCTAATACTAAGAGTTCTTCCCTAGTCTAAGATAAGAGATGAGATTCAATAATGTTCAATAATAATGGATAATGTCCTTCTCTTCATCCCAATTCACCCAAGAAGTCCCCAAGGTGTAGCCAATCAATAACACAAGACATAAGTGTCCTATTTATTGTAGACTAGGAGTTATTTCTGACGGAAGCCAAGTCCGTGGCACATACTTATTGCGGACTTCTCAACTCCACGATAGCTCCTTAGCATGGTCTTATCGCGGATTTTTCAACTCCTTGACATCTTCGTGGTACACACTTATTGAGGACCTCACTTCCTAGAAATCTAAAAGTTTTTTTCCTAAGTCCGTGGCATGGACTTGGTCCACTGGCATGCAATTTTTGCTTCAACTTCTCTTTTCTTGATTTTTCATCACTTCCCTTTCATCGATTAGCTTTAGCTTCAACTCCAATGCATTCCATCTTCAAGATTAACTCTTTTGTCTTCAATTTAAGCTCAATTCATATGCAAATCCATCCTACATAATAGTTAATCACATATATTTGTTCATGGACGAAATCACTAATAAATCATGTGAATACAATAGAATTTATTCAATAACTAAGCTATAATATGGAAATAAATGGCATTTGGACGTATAAATACACCCAATATGACCACCCCACACTTAAAGCCTTGTTTGTCATCGAACAACTCTCTGCATTCCAACCAAAGAAGACTCTAAAACACAACCTTACACAAGGCATTTAAGCTTAGACTTTAATGACTTACATAACTAGCATGTCACAATATCTACACTCGAACAAGGATGACTCATCAAAACATCCTAACCTCATAATTGAATCTACAACTTAGCACACTCATACATATTATTCATTCAAGATATCATATAAAATAACCTATCCTTTGTTAAACATCCGCCTTCACCATAAAAGAGTCGGCCATAATCACTCACAAGTATACAACTTATCACAAGCATAGGTGTAAGAATAGAATTTCGCTCAC
The DNA here is from genome assembly GCA_029582245.1 of Solanum etuberosum. Classification (NCBI taxonomy): domain Eukaryota; kingdom Viridiplantae; phylum Streptophyta; class Magnoliopsida; order Solanales; family Solanaceae; genus Solanum; species Solanum etuberosum. The sequence goes on from JAJONR010004080.1 coordinate 12,280, forward strand.
TCTCCCAAGAGAATTCTCATGCACACAAGATCAACCATAGGTGTTCCCTTAGTCTAATGCTCAACTAATATAAGAATATGAAATTTCAAGATCAAATAGGACTTTGTGGGTTATAACGTAGGCTAAGGGACGGTTAGAAACTATTTTTGGATAAAAATAGTGACTAATGTTCCCAAGCGCTTTAAAGGCATCCAAAGGCCCTTAAAACGCGACTTCATATGCTTGTAGGGGTCTCTACTCATTTGCACGTTGAAATTTAATTTATGAACATCTTCAAACAACCTATTACACACTACTTTTCTCTTCCTCAATTCTCTTTGTTTATCCCCTCTCTTTAAGCTGGCTTATATACCTATAGTGGGGAGTTTTTTATTTATATTTTCAAACACTTTAGTTCTTTTGTGCTCCCTACCAACAAGAAATAAGCTTTTTTCACACACCAACAACTATTACTTTGGGGACTCCAATTTCACTTTTTCCTCTCTTCAATCTTAATTCTCTCCTTATTAAAGTTGCTTTTTTCATAAAGTTAAGGAGTTTTGGATCAAATTCATGGTTTATTGAAACAATGGGAATAAGCATCATATGAGGCTGCCAAAGAACAAGTTAAAGGCTCAAAGGGGCTAACTAGGATCATACATTGAGGTAGATAAATCAAGGTATAAAACAAGAATATCAAGGAAAAGCCTACATCACTTCCTAAACTCAACATTCTTCATTTCGATATACAAACACACCGGGCAAGTTCTAGACATCAATATGTAAACATGGAATGTAACAAAACCTCAACACATATGACACATGTTTAAATCAAGAAGTATCTCTATAGACTCTCAACCAAGAAATAGCAAGAATTTTAATTTAAGCATAAGTTAACCCAAGTCAAATAAATGAGCCTAGGTGTGTCAAATATAGTCATCCCATTTTTAGTTTGCTTTTCACATTTCAAAACTTGCCTCATGTACTCATGTAGCCTAGTAATAACACCTTAAAAATGACTTAGTTACCCTTAATATGGTCGTCATCCATCTATTAAAGGGCTAAGTGTGCTTCTACTAAAACACAAGGGTGGGCTAAGTGTGCTTCAACTAAAGAATAAAAAGCTAAAAATTTAAAGCAAAACTATTTTTTTGTATTTTGCAAATTTTTCCATTATCATGAATACTAAACAAACCTAAACCACACTCCACCCTAAACCATGTATTTGAAAGAATCCTCATCCCACACTTGAAAATATGATATCTCCTCAAAGCATCAATTAAAATTTAAAACAAAGGTTAGAAAAACTTCTTGAGGCCTCTGCTTAGCTAACAACATGTGAATATCCATTTTTCTACATAAGGGGTGTATGACCCCATACGCATTCTTCTCTATGCTCCTTAGCTCCAAATTTTGGGTACCTAGACTTCCCCAAAACCTATTACTACAAACAAACAAAACAAACAAATGGTGATATTATTAAAAAAATAGAAAAGGGCCTAAAATACCCTTGAACTATTGAAAATGGTACAAAACTATCCTTCATCAATCTATTGGCTCCCAATTACCCCTGTCATGTACATATTGGCTCCCAAATACCCCTTTCAACCATATTTTAGTCCAATATTGACCAAAACACACATGATTTTTTATAGTGATACATGAGTATTCTTAGGTAGTATTTTTTGAGATTGTAGGTGAATAAATTATGAAAGTACGGTTGAAAGAGGAAGTGAAATGTTGGGAATCAAGCGCATATTTATTTTAATCGGTGGTTAAATGTAATTTGAGGTGGGTGTAGTAAATTTGGGTCAGGTGAAGTTAACTTCAGTCGACCGTAGTCAATTTGGGTCGGGTGTGATTAGTAATGGGTGAGTTTGTAAGTTAATTTAAGTTAGATGGTCGCCACATATTTAAAAAATTATTTAAATGATAATTCATTATTAAAGTGGTCAATATTGGACCCAACGGTGGATGACAGGGCATTTGGGAGCCAATAGGTGGATGACAGGGATATTTGGGAGCCAATAGGTTGATAGAGAATAGTTTAGTACCATTTCCAATAGTTCGAGGGTATTCTACTAAGCAGTGCCTAATTTAATGTCATGGCACCATGCAAGTCACCAACCATTTTTCCCCCATTTTAAGGATATGAATTTCACCCCTAATTTTGTATTAGTTTTTTTTTGCTCAAGGGGTTGTGGTATACCACTTTAAGGATATGAATTGCACCCCTAATTTTGCATCAGTTTTTTTTTCCGCTCAAGGGGATGTGGTGTATCACTTTAAGGATATGAATTGCACTACTAATTTTGCATCATTTTTTTGTTGTGTTTATTTGAACTGGCAATCTTTAGGACATGTTCCTCATCTATACACTCCTCCACTAGTTTATATGACTTAAATTTCATGTCATTATCTAAGCATAATATAGAAAAACATTTCGAATAAGGTCCAAGACGCCTCAACTTCAAAGCAACATTATTTACAAAATTCTCACTCTTTACCCCTCTTCAATAACGACACTATGGAATAAAGTATAGTTGAATGCTTGGAATTCAACTTTCTTCTCCACCACTAGTTGGTCATTTATCCATGACAATTGGTGATTGGGCACCAAATGCATCAACCTTTTTATTCAAGTAAGCCTCCAAGTCATGAATATGTGAGCTAAATTGATCCATCTCGTGTTTGAGCTCAACTTTTCCTTCTCTCAGTTGGGTTACCATTATGTAATATTATCACAAAGAGACTCCGTAAACTTTAGAAGATGATCTTGTTCGTATAGCCAAGATTGGCTCACTATTTCTTCTTCCTCACAACTTCTCCTTGTAGGGTTTCACTCTCTTCTTCTAATTGAGTATTAGCTAGGCATGTAACTTACATATTATAAGTGTCAACCTTAGCCTACATTTTTGTGATTTCGGAATGATTTATTTCTATGGCTTCCCTTAATTCTGCTTGTTGCTCCATTAGATACTTAAATAAATCAATAATATGAGCCTCTTGCTCCGCATCCTCCTCTTCATTACTCTTGTCAACATCACAAATAATAGGAGAATCACAATAGAGGCTTAGGGGAAGGGGGATTAGAGTTAGGAAAACCATTCTAATGGACATCTTGACCACCACATATATGACATACATTACATTCAAAAAATTGGGTAAGTGCGCACAACCCACTCTTTTGAATAGTATGACAATTGACATCCAAGTGGGGTCCTCCACAGTACTAACAGGGATATCCATCTTCCAATCATTATATATCTGAAGATTTCATGTAAATAAGAGTACCAAAATTTGGAAGAAAAAGAAATGTTTGTACAATAAATAAAATATGTACAAGCACTTATAAACTAAAAAGTAAAACTTGAAAATTAGGAATTTTCTAATTTTTCAAGTCTCCGACAACAGCACAAACACACGCGCAAGTGTATGTGGTCGTAGAAGTAATATATTGGCTCTTTTTTTAGGAACCGAATGTCAAACCCAATGGGACAAAATTGATTAGCAAATAGCTAATTCAAGTTAAACTATTAAGATGAACAAATGTGATCGTAACAAAAATATGGTTGATGTGTTGTAACTTCTAATGTAAAGTAAATTTAGAGAGGACATAAGTGCTTGGGTTGTAAACAATGAGAGGGAAATATCAGGGTCAAGGTGTACTTTAAAATTATGTATAACACTAAGTTCTTTGTTGGTTAAGTTACCTATCATAGTTATTGATTCACGAGGATGATAATATGACTATAGTCTCTCGATCCTCAAACCTTCTACCAAAATTGGACTCCTAACTACATAGTTGAGCGGGGATAGGCCAACTAATTCCGGTGTATTAAGCTATATACCTGTATTTTAACCAAACAAGGTGATCTAGGTATATCCCTATCCTAGCCGCGAATCTATCTCTAATTCAAGTTACAAAGTAGAACTCCTTCCTTATGTCCTTTGTTCTAACCTAAGGCTATGTCTCCCGAGTTCACAAAAGGCTTATAGATTTACAATAATGGTATCTAATCATCAAAGTAGTAAGTTTAAGAACATAAGAGAAACCAACAAAGATAAAGCACAATAACGAACTCGAAACAATATTATACAATCGTGTTTCGTAGTCTTAACCCTAGAAATAAGGGTTCTAGCCGCTAATGATTTGAAAAATAATTGTATGGAATGAAGAATTAATACAAGAATTAAATTAATGAAAAAAGGAAAGAAAAAACCATTAAAAAAAAACTCCTCCCAATTCGTCCAAGAAATCCCAAGGTGTGGCCAATCAATAACATAAGACATAAGTGTCTTATTTATAGTAGACTGGTAGTTATTTCTGACGTAAGCCAAGTCCATTTCACGGATTTATCAAAGACTTCACAACTCTGTGATAGCTCCGTGGCACGGTCTTATCACAGACTTCCCAAATAAGTGGCAGCTTTATGTCATGGACTTATTGCGTACCTCGTTGCTTAAAAGTCATGAAGTCTTTGTCCCAAGTCCGTGAACAGACTTGGTCCACTAACGTGAAATTTTTTCTTCAACTTTATTTTTCTTGATTTTTCATCACTTCCCATTCATCCATGATCTTTATCTTCAACGCCAATGCATTCAACCTTCAAGCTTAACTTCTTTGTTGTAACACCTCGAAAGTGTCTAGCTCAAAAAAGTTGGAAAGTGTAGAAAGTTTGTTGAAGTCTACAATTAGGGAATTTTTATGGAAGGCATTTATGGACGGTATAAGGTTGCAGGGATCGTAGATGCCACCCATGAAGTGGACTTCAGAAATTAAATTTTCAGGATCAGGGTAATGGCAGGCTTTACGATCCGTAAGGAGTTCCACAGACTTTAGAACCAGTCATAAACCAAACTCCAGAAAGTTAGAAAATTGGTTCAGTAGGATGGATGGCCTTTACGGGACTTAGGATCATTTATGATCCATGGAATGGTCTATATAGTGGAAACCTCATAACTTAGGCAACTCAGTTTTACGGGCAGGTATACAGATCGTACTGTCATCTACGGACCGTGGAAGAGTTTGTAGACTCAAACTTCAAAAATTGAGGATTTTCGCACATGCCTTCGACAAGACCTTTCATGGTCGATGGACTATTCTACACTCCGTAGAAAGGGTCGGTGAAGGTCTTTCAACAGTTTTTAATCAGGAACTTTTTAGTCTTTTCTCACTCTTTAAATTCATATACTACGTTAATTTGGCCTATTATAAATAGGTATAACTGATTCCTAATTAACCTAACCTCTCTATTCACTAAAATAAATTTCTTCTCTTCCAAGTACTCTCCCAAGGCAAGATCAAGGATCCAAGCTTCAAGTCTCCTCTTCCAGATTCAAACTAGGGTTTCAATCAAGGTATATGGAACTTCATCAATAGGTTATTCTTCACACATTGAGTCTCAAAGAAACCTTAATTTCTTAATTTATGAATTTCCCAAAATCTAGGGTTTCATGATTTCTTAAGGTCTCCTATTGAATTTTAATTTATTCTTCATAATTGATTTTATTATGCATTAATTGACTATAATTCAAGGTTTTTAATGATAATTTTCATGAACCCATGACATACAAGTATTTTCATGATCAAAATTATGATATTTTCACATGCATGACTCAGATTATCAGGTTCTCATTAATTATGATGCTTCCAATTGAAGTATCTCTCAATATGTATGATTATCATGATTTAGATGCTTTCATACAAAGTATCTTTCAAATTATGTAAAGTTATCATGATTTAAGAGATACTCAATTTTCTATCAAATTTCAGTATGATTTAGTACTATCAGATAATTATTGTTTCCATGATTATGCATATTTCCATTAGGAGTATACTTAGCATCGAGTGGATCTTTGGGATAAAGGTTTCGGTTTAGTGTCGGTGGACCCTTAGTAGCGATCCCTAAGCCCCAAAACTACGTGACACAGTAGGTTTTGTCTCAGATAGACATTAGCTAGTGGATTCACCCTTGCTAAGATTTCATGTTCCTTACCTTCACAAGTAGGACAATTTTTTTCAGTGTGGGAGAAGAACACTGAACTACATCTTGTACCTCACATGGTTTATGTTGATTATTGTATACATACCACAAATCAGTACGTTTTCCAGATATTGCATGACCTTTTACTATGCTCTCAAATCAGATTACCAGTTTTCATGTTATGTCTACTTGGTCATTTCATTAGCATGTTTTATAGACTTATCATGGTCGTATATCACGTTCACGCATTTTTCCTCATACTTAGTACATTCCAAGTATTGATCGTATACTTTTTTGTCTATATTATTTCATAATATATGTTATAACGGTTATCATCAAACCCGTGGTTAGTACAGGTCTAGTCGGTTTGCTCTATAGTTGGAGAGTCATCATGATTCGAGAACATCTCTTTATGATTTTATTAAATACTTCATTTCAGTTTCAGACATATTAACTAGGGCATATCCTAGAAACTCATTATGAGTAGAGGCTTTCAGACAGATAGATAGATTTCCACTTACATTGTTATGTGTCAGATTCCTTCTATATGATGTGTCAATTTCATACATTGTTTTGTAAACCAAAAAGATGCGCAAAATAACAAAAAAAATGGGTTGAGGGGTTATAGGACCTTAGTTTAGTTAAAGTGTGTCTTTGAAATTTTGGTCATAGTCTAGGGGGTACTTGTGCCTTATCCTAATAATAAATATTAAAAAGTTCTGATCATACCATAAAGCTTAACTTAATAGAACATATATTTAATACATAATATGTATATATGATTATGAATTAAAATATTTGTTAAATAATTTGTACAAACACATAAAGTAATTTACGTATTTTTTAATTACCTGAAACAAAAAGTCAATCCACAAGGAGAAAGAAATGAAAATTCATTAGCTAAAAGAAAAATAAACAAAAACAAATAGACAAATAGACAACAAAGTTGAACTAATAGACAACTATCACGATCCAAAGTACACCCTAGACGTGACACAGCACAAAAACCCCAAGATGCCCTACACAAGTCACTTGACATACATACAACATAAAATAATAGACAAAGTAGAATAGATAAAGTAGTCTCTTATTATGAAAGGAACATAAGTGTGGAATATACTAATTCTTGACAAGCCCTTCTAAACATGAAAAATGAGTGGTTGGGACGTAACTCATACACCACATACAATGTCTCAAAAGTAAAAGACAAAACCAATAAAAGTCTTCACTGTTATGCCCTCGGAGTATAAGGACTCACCAATAAACTAGCAATAGTAGTCCAAGCTATCCACGAGTGGGAGTAGTGGAAATACCGAACCCTACATTATGAGACAATGTAGGCACAAGTATACACTATTATATGGAATGTACTAAGTATGAGGGGTATGCATAATAACGTAAAATATGATCATAAGGGGACATAAGAGAAAACGTTATATGTATGACCAAGCTAAAACATAGTAAATCCTTTAAAGAAGAGTCATAAATCATGAACATGGTCAATGCATCTTAAATCATAATGAAAGCTTCATAAAATATTTGAGAGTAACTTAGTTAATTTTGTGGGATATTTACCGTTAACCGACATAGACCACGTGAGCTATAACGTGGAATCCGGTGTCTTTCTCCCACACCAAAAGGAGATGTTCTTACTTGCCAAGGAGATTGCTTCTAGAGACCCGCCCTCTACTAACGAGAGAGCCTTCATCTCAATATCCTCTCGGTGCTAAGTAAAATCCCAACAGAATAGTCATATTCATAAACATATCATCATACATGGAAAAGAACAATTTAGTTACTAATTCAAGTTTAAATCATCATAGTGTAGCTCCTTAAATCATGAATCATGCATGTGTGAGAAAATCTTTCACCAATCATGATTTCTTAATATGTGAGAAAACCTTTCACAATTTCATTGATGCTTATATTTAAAACAACATTAGTTCATAAAGTATTCTTTTCATAAATCATGCAAAGATTACATAAATCATATTCATAAGTTCATATCTTTCTTCATAAACTCATATCTTCATAAATGCATATTTGTATAAATGCATATCTTCATAAATTCATCGTCAAAATCATGAATAAAGCATGGGTCTTATATAAATCAATTGAAAATCATGTAGTTCAATCAAAACATGCATAGGAAGATTGAAATTGAACAATTTAAATCAAAATCAACTAAAACCCATGATAATCACATGAAACCTAAGCAACTTAGGCGAAATTGAATTTGGAGAATTGAGATCTTTTGGGACTCAATGGGTGAATGGAACCCATTCATGAATTCCCACATACCTTGATGATCAAAGCCCAAAAGCAATGGAGGAAAAAGGAGACTTGAAGCTTGAACCCTACTTGAGAGCATTTGGAGAGGATGAACTTGGATGAAATTTGGGAATTTGAGAGAATGAGAGGGTTTGAGTAGATTTAAGAATAGAGGGTAGTTATAGGACTTAAAATTAGGGTCAAAATGACATAGTATAGGCATTAATATATAGGAGAATACCCAAATACCCTTAAGAAATACCTACCGAATAGTCCTACGGTCCGTAGAACTTTCTACGGCCTGTACTGGTCAACCGTGTTATCAACTTCAGAAACCTAGAAATTCAATAATTTCCCACGAGACCCTTCTACGTTCCATCGTTCATTCTACAATTCATAGAACCCAAGCTCAAGTCCAAAATTTATCTAAGTCTGAGACCTTTCCACGGAACCCATCTAGGACCCGTCAAACTTCCTGCGACTTGTCCTGTTAAGTCATAGGTCAAACTTCAGAAACTTGAATTTTTCAAAACTCATCCAATGTTCTACAATCACCTTCCTACGGCCCGTGGGATTTCCTATGGTCTGTAGATCAGTCTCGTAGACCACAACATTAGTGTAAAAAAATTGCATTTTTTCTTTCCAACTCGACTTTCCAAATTTCGAGGTGTAACAATATCTCCTCCTTGAGAATATTCATCCTCGAATGGGACTCAAGCTAGCATGAATAGAGTGGGAGGGAACATAACAACCCAACATGAATGCAAATCTCATCATAATGCACATGAACAAGGAGAATCACTCCAAGCTAAATCATAACATCAAATTCAAGTTTCTATGAACATGCATGTGTATGGAAACATGAGAATACTAAAACGCATGAATTCAAAAAAATGAACCATGAGGAACTAATACCTCAAGCTAGAGTAGGAGCAGAGGGAAAGAGATGAGGATATCGGGATGTCATATCCATTTCGGCTTCCCAAGTAACACCCTCAACTAATTTAATTCTCTAAATAACTTTCATGGAAGCAACTTCTTTATTTCTCAACTTCCGAACTTGTCGGTCTAAAATCTCAATCGAAACCTCTTCATAAGAAAGATTTTCTTTAACTCCCAAACCTTCTAAAGGTATGTTGGATCTCCAACACATTTCTTGAACAAAGAGACATGGAATACCGGATATACCGATGCTAAATAATTAGGAAACTCATGTTCATAAGAAACTTTGCAAATACGCCTCAAAATTTGATATGGGCCCATATAACGGGGACTAAGCTTTTCTTTTTTTCAAATCTCATCACACCCTTCATGGGTGAAATCTTCAAGTAGACCCAATCCTTAATATCAAATTCAAGTGCTCTTCTCCTAACTCGGCATAAGACTTTTGTCGACTTTGAGCCATTTTCGACCTTTCGCAAAGAAGTCAAACCTATTCCATAGCCTCATACACCAACTTGGGCCCTACCAAAGCAACCTCACCATCTTCAAACCAACCAATAGGAGATCGACATCTCCTACTATAAAGAGTCTCAAACTGAGCCACCCTAATGCTAGAATGATAGTTATTATTATAAGTAAACTCAATCAACGACAAATGATCATCCCAATTATAATTTAAATCAATCACACAAGCTTTTAACATATATTCTAAAGTCTGAATGGTACGCTCAGTTTGTCCATCGGTTTGAGGGTGGAAAGTTGTGCTAAGTTTCACTTGGGTACCAAGACCTTTCTGAAATGACTTCCAAAACTGAGATGTAAATTGAGTACCCTAATTAGAGATAATGAATAAGGGGACTCCGTGTAATCTTACCATTTCTCGAATATAAAGCTTAGTGTACTCCTCCGCTGAAAACAAAGTCTTAACAGGAGAAAGTGAGTTGATTTCGTCATTCGGTCCACAATAACCCAAATTGAATCAAATTGTCGACGAGTGCGAGGTAAACCCGTAATGAAGTCCATATTCGAATCTTCACACTTCCATGTAGGGATACTAATGTTTTGAGCCAAACCACCTGGTTTCTGAGGCCCAACTTTCACGTGTTGATAATTCAGACAATTAACAATAACTATGCAATATCCTTCTTCATCCCATTCAACCAATAGACATCCCGCAAATCACGGTAGATCTTGGTAGCTCCCAGGTATTACCGAGTACTACGAGCTTTTGTCAAAATCTAATTTCTTAACCTATCAACATTCAGAATGCATAACCTGCCTTGAAATCAAAGGACTTCATATCCCCCTTGGGATAAAGCCTTAATGGCTTTTTCGAAAATCAAATTGTTCAACTCAACCATAATCGGATCGAGATCTTGCTTAGCTTTCACATCTGATATAAGAGATGATTTAGAACCATTTTGGACAATGAATCCACTTTCATTGAAATCAACCAACTGAACACCTAATTGGGCCAATCTATGAACATCACGAACCAAAAGTGGACCACAACAAGCTGTCACAGAGGCAAAAGACAAGCTAACATATGTACAGAAGGAGACAGGCTGATCTAGGACGCCTAGTGCTCACCCTCACCTTTGGTATCCCCAAGCTGCAAAAGACAGCACGAATGATCACCGCTGGTAGCTGGTACTAGGACCTGCATAACGAAAAGATGTTAAGGGTAGCATAAGTACCAAAACAAGGTACTCAGTAGGCATCGTAGGTCGACCGAGCAAGAAAGGTAAAATAATCTGAAAAGATAGAATCTAGACACAAACAGAGGTCAAGGTGGATATGAAAAAATGGGCACACGAGCATACCAAAAGTAAATCTAAGTACACCTAAATTAAACCTAACTAGACCCCATAAGCCCAGAAGGTACACTCGTGCGCAAGTTTAAGTAAAACCCAAACAGACCCCATAAGCCCGACAGGTACACAAAATAGTTAAGTCTACAAGAAAGAAGAGTAACCCAGATCCGAACCCAAGAACATCAGCCAAGGTCCAAGCCCAAGTAACCAAGAACTAGTAAACTCCCAGCCTAGCTAGCAAGAGTGACAATCAACCCAGGCCACCCAACCATATAGTCCACTCCCAGGGGCGTAGCCGCCAGCTAGCAAGAGTGACTCGGGGGCGTGTGTACTCCGTAGAGGATCTCAGATGTCCAAGACGCCCAGCCAGCCAGCCCACTCCTAGGGGCGCCAGCCGCCCAGCTAGCAAGAGTGCCCAGGGCGTATCGACTTTGAATAGAATCTCAAGTAGGCTCCAACAAACCATGGATCGATGTCTCGAAAGTATCACAAAAGGCTCCAAGCCTGAAGTACTCCAATCCTGATAAAACATACAATCTCTAGTAACACATCAGAGTTGCAGAAATAGGGAGGGAAGACGGAAAGGCTAACAAGCTACGCAAATGCCTAAACTAAGGCTCATACTATCAGACCCAAGTCTGATATTCCAGTCTACAAGGACATAGTCCATCCGAGCAGCGTCGGAGACATACCAAAGGCACAAGGTGCATGGGTGTAAGGCAACACTAGTCTATCCTAGACTAAGGCAAAAACATGCTCCAAACAAGTAATCAAACAAGTAAATCACATAACATGCTATAACACAAGCACAACCCTCTACCAACATAGTACTACCCTCGAAACAATAGTAATCAACCATAAGACATGATTACTAAAAGAAAAGCAGGAATAACTAGGTACCCGCCCCAAATTCACACTAATCATCAAAATTGGATTTTGAGGTCATCTTCTTAAACTTCTGATAAAAAATGACCGTTCAAGGTTTAAAAGCTCCCAAAACACTAAAACTCGCATCAAAACTAAACGAACGACTAGGTGACCGAACTATCAGTCCCAGCAAGTCATAAATGACTTAGGGTCGCTACAAAAAAAATCCAAATGATAAATGAGAGGCATAAACACATAAATGATCTGGAGGTCATTACAACATCCACTACTAAAAAGGATTTTCATCCGCGAAAGTAAGAGTCAAGAAGTACCTAAGACTCAAACAAGCCAGGAAACTGCTTCCACATATCATGCTCGGTCTCCTAGGTGGCCTCCTAAACTAGACGATGCCTCCAATGGATATTAACCACAAGAATGGCTCTCGAGCGGAACCATCATACATCTCTGGCAAGAATTACAATTGGCTCTTCCACGAAGGTCAAGCGATCATCCAACTCTACTGCATCATACTAAAGCACATGTGACTCATCAGGATGAAAGACTAGGGTAGATAGATGAGAACATCAGAGGCAAAGCTAACTCATAAGAAAACTCTCAACCTGTCTAAAGGATCTCAAAAGGCCCAATATATATGGGGCTAAGCTTTCCCGCATCCCAAATCTAATCGAGCCCTTCAAGGGTGACACACAGAGGAAAACTCTATCACCAACTTAAAAATCAAAGGCCGCCACCTACGATCATCATAACTTTTGTGCCTACTTTGAGTTATCTGAATTCTGTCTTGAATCATCCTCACCTGCTCCAAAGCCTCTGAATCATGTCTGTACCACGAGGACTAGGCTTTGTAGATTCAAACCAACCAACTGGAGAGCGACAACACCTACCATATAAGGACTCAAACAAGGCCATCTGAATGCTAGAATGGTAGTTGTTGTTGTACGCAAACTCTGCCAAAGACAAGAACTGGTCCCATTGACCTCCAAACTCTAAAACACAAGCCCGTAACATATTCTCAAGGACCTAAATAGTACAATCTGACTGACCTTTAGTCTACAGGTGGAAAGTTGTGCTAAGGTCAACAAGAGTGCCCAACTCATCCTAAAAATTCCTCCAAAAGCTAGAAGTGAACGGAGCACCCCAATCTGATATAATGGAGACCAGATCACCATGAAGACGATCCACCTCACGAATGTAGATTTGGGCCAACCTATCGGCGTAGAATGAAGACTGAACAGGGAGAAAGTGTGTTGATTTGATCAACCGATCAACAATGACCCAAATGATATCAATACCTCTAGAAGTCCGAGGCAAACCTTCCACAAAGTCCATAGTGATGTGATCCATGTCCACTCTGAAATGGATAATCTCTGGAACTCACCACCTGGTCTCAAATTCTCGGCCTTCACCTGCTGACAACTCAGGTAATGGGACACATAGTCTACAATATCTCTCCTCTTGCCAGTTCACCAGTAATGTTGCATCAAATCACGATACATCTTTGTGGTTTCCAAATGAATAGAATATCTAGAATCATGGGCCTCCCGAAGTATCAACTAAATCAAACCCCCAACTCTCAGAACACGAATACAGCCTGCAATTCTAAAAACCCCATCTGAATTAAAGGTAACATGACCGGCATCACCTGCTAACACTTGATCTCGAAATGCCACCAAGGCCTCATCCTCAAACTGACGCCTACAGATCTAATCAAGTAGGGAGGACTGACCTCCTACATAGGCTAAAATACGCCTAGAATTTGAGATATCCAACCGAACCATCCGATTTGCTCAAGACTGAACGTCCAACGCAAAAGGTTGCTCTACAGTAGATAAGAAGGCTAGACTACCCATACTTGATGCCTTCCGACTTAAGGCATCTGCTACCACATTCGTCTTGCCCGGATTATAGAGAATATAGAGGTCATAGTCCTTCGGAAGCTCAATCCAGCAACGCTGCCTCAAATTAAGATACCTCTAGCTCATGATGTACTGAAGACTCATGTGATTAATGTAGGTCTCACAATGGACTCCATACAGGTAGTGCCTCCAGATCTTAAGTGCGAAAACTACCTTCGCCAACTCCAAGTCATGAGTGGGGTAGTTGCATTCTTGCAGCCTATGTTGCCTCGATGCATAAGCAATAACCCGACCCCGCAGCATCAATATGCAACCTAAACCAATGTCGGATGTGTCACAATAGACCGTGAAGCCCTCACCCTCAACTGCAAGAGTCAATATAGGAGCAGTAGTCAGCAACCCCTTGAGCTTCTGAAAGCTCAACTCACACTCCTCAGACCACTCAAAAGAAAAATCAAGGCGAGTCAACTGGTTCAAAGGTGAAACAATGGTAGACAAGCCCTCCACAAATCGTCTATAGTAGCATGCCAAACTGAGAAACTCTAAACCTTAGTAACTGAAGTGGGCCTAGCCAGTCACGAATAACCTCCATCTTTGCCGTATCTACCATGATGCCATCTTTGGATACCACGTTCCCCAAAAATGCTATAAACTCAAGCCAAAACTCGCACTTGAGAACTTGACATAAAGTCGTTGATCTCTCAAAGTCTGGAGCACAATCCTTAGATGCTACTCATGATCACTCCTGCTCCACGAGTATACTAGAATATCATTTATGAACACAATGACAAAAAAATCAATATACGGCCTGAACACTCATTTCTTCAAGTCCATGAAGGCGGCAGGGGCATTAGTCAACCCAAAAGACATCACTAGGAACTTATAGTGGCCATATCGAGTGTTAAATGCGGTCTTAGGGATGTCTGCTTCCCTAATCCTTTGATGATGGTAACCAGACCTCAAATTAATCTTCAAAAGCACTGCGGCACCCTGAAGCTGGTCAAATAGATTATCAATCCTAGGTATGGGGGTAGCGGTTCTTCACTGTCACCTTATTCAACTGCCTATAATCAATAGACATGTGCATTGTACCGTCTGTTTTCTTCACAATCAAAACAGGAGCGCCCCAAGGCGACACACTAGGCATGATGAACCCCTTACCCAAGAGGTCCTGAAGTTGAATACTGAGCTCCCCAAGCTTTGTAGAGGCCATCCGATATGGCGGAATATAAATAGGTAGAGTAATCGGCTCAAGCTTGATAGGAAAGTCAATATCACGCTTTGGGGGTAGGTCAGTAGGAAACAAATTCACAAAATCATGGACAACTTGAATGGACTCAACTGGAGGGACCCTCTATTCACATCACGCACATAGGCTAAATAAGACAAGCAATCGCTAGCCACTAGCCTCCGAGCCTGAACAATAGAGAACTTAAACCGGTGTGCTGCTAATGGAGCTCTGCCACACCAGCGGGGGAACACCAAGCATGTATAAGGTAACAGTCTTAGAGAAATAGTCTAAAACCGCATGGTAGGGGGATAACCAGTCCATGCCCAGAATCACATCAAAATCAAGCATATCTAACAATATAAGGTCAGCATGTGTATCACGCCCCTAGATAGTGGCTAACCAAGATCAAAACACCTGATCCGCTACTAAGGACTCACCCCAGGGGTCGACACACGCAACGGCGCTACTGTAGGCTCAAAAATCATACCCATGCGAGAAAAATAATACACAGACACATAAGAATAGGTAGAGCCTGGATCAAATAAAGCTGGGGTGGGATGATGTCATAAGAGAATCGTACATGTGATCACATTATCTGATGCCTCAGCCTCTACCCTTATTAAAGTTGTATAGAAATGGCCTTATCCGCCTCTGCCCGGCCATCGGTCCTACCACTTGATCTGCCACCCCGGGGATCACCCTGAGTATCATGTTGTCCACTGTGACGGTCCTGACCTTGACCTCGACCTCTAGCTAGAGGTGCTACTGGTGGAGCTGGTAGAGTTAGCTGTGGAACTTGAGCAATCTGTCTACGCAAAGGGCAATTTCTGGCCTAGTGACCTAACTCACCACAATCAAAACAACCCGAAGATGATCTGATCCCAGAAGCACGGCCACTTTGACCTGAAGTACTAGCGTGAGCCCCATGAATCTGACTAGAGCCAACCTCACTCTAGCTATACCGATCACCCTCTGAACTCTACAATGAGGACTGAACAGGCCGGCTGGGTTGACCCTACTGAAACCGCTGTCGAGGCCTATCATATGAATCTCTGGGCCTGGAGCAGGGCCCACTATAGCTACCCTCATATCTAGATCTTTTGTTGCTGCTCCCTTGGGACTCACGATAGAGCTACTGAATAGTGCGGGCATAATCAACAATATCTAGAAAAGAGCGACCCGCTGAGACCAAAGACTGAGCCTCAATCCGCAGCTGCAATCTCAACCCATGAACAAAACACTGAAACCTCTCCTTCTTAGTAGGTAGAACCATGGTGGCATGACGAAAGAGCTCATGTAATCTCGCCTCGTACTCAGACACTATCATATAACCCTGCTCCGACTTGGAAAACTGATCCCTAAGGTGATATCTGACGTTGTGAGAGATGAACTTGGCCAAAAAAAAATCTCTGAAAACTCAGTCCAGGTGACCGAAGGAGACCCAGATGGTCTAATCTCAATAAATGTACGCCACCACTGTCTGACTGGCCCATCAAACTGATACGCAGTGAAGTCGACTCCTCTAGACTCCACGATACCAAGGTATGTAGTCGCTCACAGTAAGTAGTCAGAAACTTGTGGGCATCCTCACCCACAGCCCCAGAAAACCTCAGAGGTGAAAGCTTCAAGAACACTCTGAGCATCTTCTACTCTTCTAGCGGCATAGCACTGTCCGTAATCACGGGCTGGGGAAGGCTGATCCTGCTAACCTGGTGCTGGTGCAGGTGCCGGTACTGGTACAGGTGCTGCAGCTGGGGCCTGTTGCATTCCCCCAAGCACTGTTAAAAGCTGGGCAATAGTTTCCTAAAGATCTGGTTTCACAACCAGTTCGGGTGTTGGCTGAGTTGGTCCCGACCCCACCGGCTACTCTGGAAACGGGCTACTAGAGGATTCCTACTGGCTCTTGACCCTTCTCTCTCTCTGGGGGTGGTGTTGTACCCCTACCAGGAAAGGGAGGTCAACCCCTACCCAGATCCACCGTGCGGCGCGTACAAGCCATCTTGCAAAAAGAGTGAAACAAGTGAGATTCCAAGAAACCAATAACACCCATGATGCATGAAAGTGATACAAAAGAGAGAAATTCCTAAAGACAATGTAGCCTCCAAAATATAGGACACGGACGTATCCACACCAATATGTAGGACTCTACTAGGTATTAGCTCTGTACAAGTGAGATCGGTGAACCTAGAGCTCTAACACCAACTTGTCACGACCCGATTTTCCTTGTCATGATGGAACCTACTATAACCCACCAGTAGGTAAGCCAACCCGTACTCAGAACGACAACTAGTGAGTACTAGGGTAAAACTAAACAGAAAATAACACTAACAATAAGAAAAGACAGAAACAAAAGAAAACCAAAACTATATACAATAGATACCCTCCCAGAACTTGGAAGTCATGAGTATAGAGTTGTCTAACAAATAAATACAAGTCCAAAAAGTGGACAACAAGTCTTCTCAAAGGCAAAAGACAAGCTAGCATATGTACAGAAGGAGACAGGTTGATCCAGGACGCCAAGTGCTCACCCACACCTCCAGTATCCCCAAGCTACAAAAGACGACACGAACGATCACTGCTGGTAGCTGGTACTAGGACCTGCATCACGAAAAGATGCAGAGTGTAGAATAAGTACCAAAATAAGGTACTTATTAGATATCATATGCCGATCGAGCAAGAAAGGTAAAAACAATCTGAAAAGATAGAATCTAGAATCAAATAGAGGTTAAGGCAGATATGAAAAGAAGGAACACGAGCAAACCAAAAGTAAATCTAAGTACACCTAAATTAAACCTAATTGGACCCCCATAAGCCTAGAAGGTACACTCGTGCGCAAGTTTAAATAAAACCTGAATGGACCCCATAAGCCCGAAAGGTACACAAAATAGCTAAGTCTACAAGAAAGAAGAGTAACCCAGATCCAAACCTAAGGACATCAGACGGGCTCCAAGCCCAAGTAACGAAGAACCAGTTAACTCCTAGCCCAGCTAGCAAGAGTGACAATCAACCTAGGCCGGCCAGCCATACAGTCCACTCCCAAGGGCGTAAGCCGCGCAGCTAGCAAGAGTGACTCGGGGCGTGTCAACTCTGTAGAGGATCTCAGATATCCAGGCCACCCAGCCACCCTACCCCCAAGGGCTCAGCCGCGCAACTAGCAAGAGTGCCTAGTGGCGTATCAACTCCGAAGAGGATCTCAAGTAGGCTCCAAGCCACCGTGGATCGATGTCCACTCCTGAAGGTATCAAAAAAGGCTCCAAGCCTGAAGTACTCTAATCCAGAGAAAGCACACATGTAATGACCCGTAAGGTCAATTTTTTGAAAATTTTCATAAAATTATAGTTTTACCCCTCGCGATAGTTGTCCCGAGTGATTTATGATCAGTCGGTGAAGTTGGTTGAGAATTTTAAATTATTCGATATCTACGGTTATTTAATTGATGGGTATATATTAAATAATTTATTTATTTAGTTGGTGGTTAATGGGTCAATGCCATGATTTATTTAACACCCTATACTATTTTACCCATATTTATTAAAAATAAGTTAATAGGTTTTATCACTTTTAGTATATAATTATTTTAGAAAAGAAAGGAAAGGGAGGAAGAAATACTTACCTGTGTAAAGCGGCGGCCGACGTAGGAACCGACTACTGCACATTCAGGTAAATTTCTAATGCCTTAATTTTTTAATACATATTATATTATAGTCAATTAGTATGGTGAATGCTAATTGGAGGATTTTAGATTATTACTTTATAGACTAAGAAGAAATTGAATTCTTTATAGGTAATGTTGCCCCTGTATCAGTTTGGTGGTTTTGAAAATTGGTGGGGACAAAGTCATTTATTGTCAATTATTGTAATCACTTCATATTACAAATTAGTCAACTTACGGGTTATGAGTTGGTATCTTTATTTCATGCGATTTTCACCACTGATTTCGTAACTAGTGGTTCCCATATTTAGTAATTCTTCTATTATTATAACATTATAAATTAAGTTTTTGATATATTGAGATAGTTAATTAAATATTAGGTGTATTGTATTATATGAATAATATTAGATTGGTGATATTGGAGAAATTGAAACCTAACCCCATGCCTGAAATTCAGAAAAATGAGAATTTACATGTAATTGGCATCAAGATTTGGAACTTGATTATAAATTTGGGTGAGTTTTTGGGGTCTAGGTTAGACAGATAGTAATATGAGTGTATTTAGTTTCAAAATCTTATTGTGATTATGTACTTGAATAGATTGCATTGATTTGGAAGCTCAACGAAAAGGGAAGGCTCAAGTCTCGGAGTGATTGTTCGATTATTTGAGGCAAGTGGATTTCTAAACCCTTGTTAACTGTATAGAATCGTGTATTTCCTTGTGGTATGTGTTGGGTAGTAATGGAAATTGGTGATGGGTTGACTTGTCCATGTTGGATAATTCTAATGATGGAAAAGGGTAATAAAAAGGTAATGTGATTAATTGTTGGTATGTGATGTTTGAGAATGATTTGAAAGGCTTATTGCTTAATTGTTGATGTCGTATCACGGTTGTATTGTTGAGAATTGTGCATTGATATGAAAATGGTCATCTCATCATTATTTGTGTGAACATGTCATTTGCATTGGTTCTGAA
Organism: Solanum etuberosum; assembly: GCA_029582245.1. NCBI lineage: Eukaryota > Viridiplantae > Streptophyta > Magnoliopsida > Solanales > Solanaceae > Solanum > Solanum etuberosum. The sequence goes on from JAJONR010004080.1 coordinate 31,876, forward strand.
ACATGGTTGTGATAAGAGGATGTACCATTTCGAGGGACGTATCGCGCACCGCGATGGATACTATATATCGAGGGACGTATCGCGCGCCGCGATGGATACTATATATCGAGGGTCGTATCGCACACCGTGATGGATATATGGACAGATATGTCCCCCATGGGTCCCGGACTGAGAGACAGCGGGTGTGTATCGTTAGGTTAGACATACATCACTATACTTGACATTGCATTTCATTGTATTGCACATTTTTATCATTGATGAACATGATCTTGTGTGTTGCTGATCTTGTGAGTGTCTTTCTGTGGAAGTTGTGATTGATGAATATTGAGTTTGTTGATGAGGATATATAATTTGTTTAGAGTGTTGTTGTTGAGCTGTGTGCTATGTAAACTGTGAACTGTTAGGTTGGGCTGGTTTTATGCAGGTTGTAGTTGTGGAGGTTCGGATAGGGTGTACGGAGTACCCTTATTCTATTACATTAGTGTGTTTAGAAGTTTGTTTGTTGAGTACCGTGTGGTTTGGTACTCACCCCTTGCTTCTATAATTTTTTTGTAGGTTACGAGCCCGGATCTTCGTGATACTTTCTATTATCTTCGTTCCCGAGGCTTTCTGTGGAGATTTGTGAGGTAGCTATTTGTCTTCTCAGAGAACCTTCTTACTCCTAGTTATGATTTTGTTTTACTTGAGGGACAACGTCATTTGAGACTTGCGTATTTTTTTCAATTCTATTATTTACATTAGAGGCTTGTGCACGTGACAACCAGGTTTTGGGGATTTAGTTAAGTTGACTTGTTATTCGTATTAGCAATTGTTATTAAACTTGTATTTTTATTTTATTTCCGCACTTTATTGAAATGGTTGGGTTGTAGGCTGACTTGTCTTGGTGGGATAAGAAGAGTGCCATCACATCTATTTTTTTAGGTCGTGACAGAATGGTATCAGAGCCCAGGTTCATAGGTCTCACATGTATACAAGCTGAGTCTAAGTAGAGTCTCGAGGATCGGTACGGAGACGTCTGTACTTATCTTTGAGAGGCTATTATGACTTTGAGGAAAAATCTTCACTTCTTGAATCTCTATCGTGCATCATTTGTCTGTTCTGATTTTTATCGCTTCACTCCATTCACTCTCACTTATAGTGATGACTCTTGCGTAGTTCCTCATGTGAGTATTTGGTGTGTCGTGTATGTCTTGAATGTTAGACATAGTACGAAAGTAGAAGTGATAAAGTTATGGAAATGGTGTGTGGTTAGATCAAGAATGTTCAGCAATTTGAAAGGATTGAGTAAGATGATGACTTGACGATGCATTTTGAGGATATTTGAATGATGAGTTTGAACAATGGTTTGAGGGACTTCATGAACGTGTTATCTTTTTCAGGTTAGTTACCCCATTAGCGGGAATAGTACTTTTGTGGTATAGACAATATAGAATGGTTCGACAATTAGAAGTGGAATAATTAAAGGGATTTCTAGATAATGAACATTGTAACTTTGGATAATACAGTTAGTAAGGTTGTCATAACAGGTATGGATTGTTTAGCGAATGATGAGAATGATGTTGCGCCAATTTAGGTCAGAATCTCTATTGTAGTTTCATAGATTGAGTGCATGTCAAAGAGGGTCATGGAACGACTACTACAATAGTATTGATGCTTACTTGGTTAGAGTTATGGAGTGTCTTACTTCTGCTATCGACCCGATCTCTGAAAGAGTGTATATCGCTTTGGATGAGAGATCGAACAGATTTGGTAATGTATTGGAGTTACTTAATAGGCAGAAATGTGTGGGCCATTTGAGTACAATTTTCTCGAGGGATATGATGTATTCTAGTGGTGGATCTAACAAACTTTCACCATATGATACTAGTGGTATATGGAAACGGATACGTCGAATACTAACTACTTAAGGAGTTATCAGTTGTATCACATGCTAGTATAACGAGATTTACTGTTGCATTCATATTTGAGAAACCAACTAGCTTGTCACTACGGACGAATGGGTTAAGCATTGTTTATAAGGAAAATTTTAGTGGTGGATCGTTAGTACGGTATTAATGTGTTTAGGTTGTGAAGTGTATCCCAAGGATTCTAAATGAGTGGTGATTTCATCGTAAGCTCCATCGAAGTGGATCGATATTAGGATGACAAGCTTATGGGCAAAGGAATTCCCAACGAGTATACTTGTGTGAAGGTAATTGAGAATTTTAGTAAGAAAGTGCATATAAAATTGAGTTAGTCCTTTGATTTTGGTTGGTATAACTGGTTTAAGGTGTCGTGTTGATGAAAAGGTTGACTTCGTGGTAATGACAAGAGCTAACTGAGCATGATGGTAATAAGAGTTCGTGATGGATTGTGATTGAGATACAACTATATAATAAAGATTGTTGGTTAAACGAATTTTGTATTGTAATGACGACTTGCGAGTATTTAAGGTTGTGGTTTGATACTATTTGGTGAGTAGCTTGATTGCATGGGAAGTTATAGGAGGTGCTGAGACACCGCTTGAATAAAATTGAAAGGAGCTAGAGTCATAAATGGAAAGAATTAGTGTGATGTAGTATAGTCTTGAAAAGAGGTGAGAGCAAGAATATTTTCTGTTATTGCAAGGACCAAAGACATATCTTCAGAGAAAGTGGAGAATTGGGTTCAGAGACAAATGGTTCCATCCGTTTTACAATGATTATGGTGATAGTGTTACGCGCCGTTCATATGAGTTAAAAACTGTTGGATAAAACTTGAGGAACATGTATATATACATTTTATTCGAGTGTGATCATAAGTTGGTTTCAAGTTTGGTAACGTGTACAATTGAATTTTTAGCGAAGAAAATGATATAATTGATGGAGATGCGATTAATGATAAGCTAAGATACGTGAATTCATAAAAATCTTCAAGGTGTGAGCTAATGCTGATAGTTAAGAGGATTGAGTTACATAGTTGAATTCAGAATTCAAATCCTTCATTGTAAATCTACATTCATGGTAGTATGTTTTGTCAAGATATGAATTTGTAAGGTAAGAAATTATCGATCACATCGAGTATTAAGCATTTTAAAGGACTAGTACATGGTTTGAGTTGTAAAGTTTATTACTTTTTATTGTTAACGAACCTAAGGAAAAGTTTCACGTAATGTTTTGGTTTAGAGGATAAGCTAAAAATATCATGGGTTGTTGGTCAAAGGATAAGATTGGTAAGCAAGTCAGCAAAAGGAAAAAGAGTTTGGTGTATTGAAGAGTTCAAGGTATTTAAAATTTGCGTCATGGGAAGAATTTAAGAGATGTGAAGGAATAAGACCTCTCATATAGACTATTGGTTCGAAGTTGAAGGATGCATGGATTTTCATATATAAGTTCTAATATGACTATAGTTGTGAATTGGTTTGGTATAGACTTACTAGGGATTTATCAACAATTTTTATGAAGATTAGGTTTTGATTTGGGTGAAAAATAGTGAGGTGTGTAAGATTATGTGTTGTTATGTGGGGCTAAATTGTTCAGATTATGGTAGGTGAATTATGGATACACAACGATATGGACCTACAGTTATACATGGTTATTGAGGATTTTGGGGGGATTGAAACTACTATTTTTATGAGACAACATAGACTGTTATGATGTGTTACATAGGCATTTGATGGTGAGTAGAGGTTATGAGCTTATAGTATACATAATTATTGGAGTGACCAAGGATTTCTTTGAGTTTTGGCATGAGGTACATGATGGTATGAATGGTAGTTGAAAAATGGTATGTGAAAGTTCGCGTGAAGTTGACATTGGGTGTGATTCAATTATTGTACCTCGACAGGAAAGTATTTTAGATTTGAAATTAGTGCTATCTATCTTGGGTGTGATTCATGTCTGTCATGTAATGCTTAAATGAAAAGAGAGAGATAGAGTCATATTTTAAAATTTTTAAAGGCTACAATGTGTTTGCTAAGAAGACTTTGATACTAGTGACAGTTTGAGAGTAAGGTAAATGGCTGGTATAGTTATGATGTTTGTTGGTATTAAGAGTGTTAGTTTCAATGGAGTACTGTGAGAAGTATGTGGGGTTTGATGAATCGAGTATTTGTAATATTGTGATGGGGATCAAACTGGTTGATTGTGGGTGGCTAAAAATCGAGAGATGGAGTTAGATGAATGGAATTTTATTTATATGGGCACTATGGAAAGAGTATCTTGTGTTATTCGACTTTGCTTCCGTATATTCTTATGTGACCACCTTCTTCGAACTGGACATTATTTAGAGTATGATTCACTGCTTATACTACGCGTATTTCCACATTTATGGGTGAATCTCTAGTGGTGGATCAGGTGTACCGATCCTGTGATTGTCCTCATGGTAGAGTGGCATCCTTGGGCAGACTTGGTCACTTTAGTTATGGCATATTTGGTGTTGTTTGGGAAAGTTGAAGTATACCACTGGTTTTGCACGCACAACTTTGCTTATGAGAACTTATGGAAGAGCTACCATGAATAGTTACAGTTGTACGACAGTCTTAATATTTGTCTCGTCATCGAGATCACGTCCTGGCTGTGTGTGATTGAATGTGTTGGGCCATTGGGTCTAATTCTATCATTCTTAAGAGTTGTCTACAATTACAACTATTGATCTAGCATTTTGACACTATTGTTAGAGGTTCTGTATACTTAGATGTACCACTTGTTGGGTAGTTACTTGATCTTGTTCTTCTTTGGGTTAGATAAGTTTGATTCTCCTTTGATAAGTCCCCGATGTCTAAAGATAAGATTTTTATAACTTAAGCTCGTGAAAAGATTGTGACGTGAAAAGGAAATCTTGATAAGATCTATGACGGTTTGTGCATTATGAGTGTGTGGTGGTTGGTTCAAGTTCACTTCTGGTTGTAACCGGTATCGATTCAAAATGTTATCTTGGTTATGTGATAAAAGATTCATCATGATGGTTGTGTTATGGTCCAATAGGTTTCATTTTAGACTGGGTTCATGAGTTAGTCTGTGGTTTGACAATCACTCATGATTTATAGATCTGTCAAATTTTGATTCGAAAGTTCAGTTCTTATACGTTGATATTGATGGAATGGTCTTAAGGAGGAATTCACTTAGAGAGATGAACACTGACGGGTAGGTCATAACTTAGGCTTTTGATAACGTCGGTCATTCTTCCTTCTTCTTCCTTATGTTCGAGGATGAACATGATTTTTAGTGGTGGATAATATAACGACCCGTAAGGTCAATTGTGGAAATTTTCGTAAAATTATAGTTTTACCCCTCGCGATAGTTGTCCCGAGTGATTTATGATCAGTCGGTGAAGTTGGTTGAGAATTTTAAATTATTCGATAACTACGGTTATTTAATTGATGGGTATATATTAAATAATTTATTTATTTAGTTGATGGTTAATGGATCAATGCCATGATTTATTTAACACCCTATACTATTTTACCCATATTTATTAAAAATAAGTTAATAGGTTTTATCACTTTTAGTATATAATTATTTTAGAAAAGAAAGGAAAGGGAGGAAGAAATACTTACCTGTGCAAAGCGGCGGCCGACGTAGGAACCGACTACTGCACATTCAGGTAAATTTCTAATGCCTTAATTTTTTAATACATATTATATTATAGTCAATTAGGATGGTGAATGCTAATTGGAGGATTTTAGATTATTACTTTATAAACTAAGAAGAAATTGAATTCTTTATAGGTGATGTTGCCACTTTATCACTTTGGTGGTTTTGAAAATTGGTGGGGACAAAGTCATTTATTGTCAATTATTGTAATCATTTCATATTACAAATTAGTTAACTTACGGGTTATGAGTTGGTATCTTTGTTTCATGCGATTTTCACCACTGATTTCGTAACCAGTGGTTCTCATATTTAGTAATTCTTATATTATTATCACATTATAAATTAAGTTTTTGATATATTGAGATAGTTAATTAAATATTAGGTGTACTGTATTATATGAATAATATTACATTGGTGATATTGGAGAAATTGAAACCTAACCCCATGCCTGAAATTCGGAAAAATGAGAATTTACATGTAATTGGCATCAAGATTTGGAACTTGATTATAAATTTGGGTGAGTTTTTGGGTCTAGGTTAGACAGATAGTAATATGAGTGTATTTAGTTTCAAAATCTTATTGTGATTATGTACTTGAATAGATTGCATTGATTTGGAAGCTCAACGAAAAGGGAAGGCTCAAGTCCCGGAGTGATTGTTCGATTATTTGAGGCAAGTGGATTTCTAAACTCTTGTTAAGTGTATAGAATCGTGTATTTCCTTGTGGTATGTGTTAGGGAGTAATGGAAATTGGTGATGGTGTCCATGTTTAATAATTCTAATGATTGAAAAAGGGTAATAAAAAGGTAATGTGATTAATTGTTGGTGTGTGATGTTTGAGAATGATTTGAAAGGCTTATTGCTTAATTGTTGATGTTGTATCACGGTTGTATTGTTGTGAATTGTACATTGTTATGAAAATAGCCATCTCCTCATTATTTGTGTGAACATGTCATTTGCATTGGTTTTGAAACATGGTTGTGATAAGTGTTATGTGATAAGAGGATGTACCATTTCGAGGGACGTATCGCGCACCGCGATGGATACTATATATCGAGGGACGTATCGCGCGCCGCGATGGATACTATATATCGAGGGTCGTATCGCACGCCGTGATGGATATATGGACAGATATGTCCCCCATGGGTCCCGGACTGAGAGACAGCGGGTGTGTATCGTTAGGTTAGACATGCATCACTATACTTGACATTGCATTTCATTGTATTGCACATTTTAATCATTGATGAACTTGGTCTTGTGTGTTGCTGATCTTGTGAGTGCCTTTCTGTGGAAGTTGTGATTGATGAATATTGAGTTTGTTGTTGAGGATATGTAATTTGTTAGAGTGTTGTTGTTGAGGATATGTAATTTGTTAGAGTGTTGTTGTTGAGTTGTGTGCTATGTAAACTGTGAACTGTTAGGTTGGGCTAGTTTTATGCAGGTTGTAGTTGTGGAGGTTCGGATGGGGTGTACGGAGTACCCGTATTCTATTCCCTTAGCTTGTGTTTAGAAGTTGTTGAGTACCATGTGGTTTGGTACTCACCCCTTGCTTCGATAATTTTTTGTAGGTTACGAGCCCGGATCTTCGTGATACTTTCTATTCTCTTCGTTTCCGAGGCTTTCTGTGGAGATTTGTGAGGTAGATGTTTGTCTTCGCAGCGAACCTTTTTACTCCTAGTTATGATTTTGTTTTACTTGAGAGACAACGTCATTTGAGACTTGCGTATTTTCTTTCAATTCTATTATTTACATTAGAGGTTTGTGCACGTGACAACCAGGTTTTGGGAATTTAGTTAAGTTGACTTGTTATTCATATTAGCAATTGTTATTAAACTTGTATTTTTATTTTATTTCCGCACTTTATCGAAATGGTTGGGTTGTAGGCTGACTTGTCTTGGTGGGATAAGACGAGTGCCATCACATTCATTTTTTTGGGTCGTGACAACACAACCTCCGGTAACACATCGGAGTCGCATAAATAGGGAGGGAAGATAAAAAGGCTAACAAGCTGTGCAAATGCCTAAACTACGGCTTATACTATCAGACCCAAGTCTGAAATTCCAGTCTAGAAGGACCTAGTTCGTCCGAGTAGTATCGGAGACATACAAAAGGTACAAGGTACATAGGGTCTAAAGCAACACTAGTCTATCCTAGACTAAAGCCAAAACATGCTCCAAAAACAAGAAAATCACATAGATTGCAACAACACACACAAACATCTACCAGCATGGTACTACACTCGAAACAGTAGTAATCTACCCTAAACATGGTTTCTAAAAGAAAAGAAGAAATAACTAAGTACCCACCCCTAATTCACACTAATCGTCAGAATTGGATTCTAAGGTCATCTTCCTGAACTTCTGATAAAAAATGACCGTTCAAGGTTCAAAAGCTCCCAAAACACTAAAACTCGCATAAAAACTAAACAAACGACCAGGTGATCGAACTGTCAGTCCCAACAAGTCATAAATAACTTGGGGTCGCTACATAAAAGCTCTAAACTACGAATAGGAGGCATAAACACATAAATGACCTGGAGGTCATTACAAAAATAATATGTGAAACATCTATTAATTCTTTCGGAATCACTTGATTAAAACGAACATATAATACACATACAATTAAACAAAAAAGAAACACAATATATTACCATATTATTGACTTTTATTTTTACGAAGAAGGGCCTAAAATACCTTTCAAGTATAGGGAATGAAACAAAAATACCCTTCTTCCATCTTTGGGCTCCAAAATACCCTTCCATCCACCTATATGGACCTATTATATCCTTCCACTTAACAGTTTATTTATGAGTAATAATTAATCCTTTCATTAATGACATGAGAATTTTTAATTTGCTGAAGTTTAAATTAATCAATAATAATTTCTCCTAATCAAATTTCGGATCCAGCTAAATTCTACCTGACCCATATTTTAAAAAATCAAGGAGAGAACCCATCTAATGAGGAGTCAAAAAAACATAATCTATCTTCCGCAAAATCGAGGAAACCTCACTTGTGATTTTAAAGGTTGTGTTAGTCTTCTGCTTTCTCATGTACTAGAGGAACAGAACCAACACATTGTGATCTTTCCAGAAAGAAGGATCCTCAGCCAGCTCAAAGTGCCGAACTTGGACAGAAGGCTCGGAGTTGATAACTGGAGTTCCTTTTGAAGTTCTAGAAGATAAAGTTGCCCCTTTGGCTCCTGTATGCCGAACATGCCTAACCCCAGAGCAAGTGCTTGTTGTTAACACATTAGAAATTCTCCTTACTGAAGTAGTTTGAGCTGAATTAGGTTCAGAATATGATTTCCCTCTAACTCCATTTCCAATATGAGTATCGGGGGTGTTGAATTTTTGATGGGAAGCTCTAAAACTTTCAGATTGGAGTTCTTGAAGTGGATCGGGAATGGAATTAAGAGGTGTAAGACAGTACGAGGAGGAGGAAAAGGAAACTGAAGAGGTTGTGGAAGTCATTCTCATTGGACTCGGTTGGTTTCAGATTAGTTCAAGAAGTGGATCTAAGAGATGAAGAAGAAGCATTTTTCCATATTTTCTGCAAAATCAAGAAACCTCACTTGTGATTTTCAAGATATGGGTCAGTAGAATTTTAAGTGGGTCGGGTAGAATTTAGTATGATCCAAGTTTGATTAGGAGAAATTATTATTTTTTGGTTAATTTAAACTTCAACCAATTAAAGGTTGCCATGTCATTAATGTAAGGATTAATTATTATTCTTAAATAATCTGTTAAGTGAAAGGGTAATATAGGTCCACATAAGTGGATGAAAGGGTATTTTGGAGCCCAAAGATGAAAGAAGAGTATTTTTGTTCCATTTCCTAAACTTGAAGGGTATTTTAGGCCCTTCTCTGTTATTTTTATTACATAAAGAAAGATACAACATAATATTATCTTAATAAAACTCTTGTTTTTATAATTTTCCAAACATGGCGCAATGTATACTAATTTAATTTTTTTAAAACACAAATGAAAAATATAATGGAGTGTCATTGCAAGGGCAATTTAGAACCTACCAAAACATCCACTTAATTGCCTAGGGTTTCCAATAATCAGCTATACAACATTTCTCTGTACACACTTTTTCTTTTTCGCCCATTATTCGGTGTAACTTTTGCAAGTGTTCTTCGATAATTGGAGCCTTTTAGCGAAATCGTCAGTCTCTGTTTAATCTTCTTTTGTTAACAGTTAATAAGTTGTTGTTTCGACTGAATTTTGTTATCTGGTTTCAGATTTTGAAATGGTGAGGACTGTGAAGAATCATCATGAAGAGGACGAAGAAGACGATGAAGAGTTTTCATCTAGAACTCCCGATGGCTCTTCTCAAAAGGGTATTTAATTTGCTATTTCAAAACTAACTGGGATTTGATGTTTTTTTTTTTTTGATAAAAGCTAATGGGGTTTGAGTGTGACAGGGAAATTAGAAGGGAAGAGCAATGATGGGAAGGTAAGTGCTCATCGTTCGAAGCATTCTGAGACAGAACAGCGGAGGAGGATCAAGATTAATGAGAGGCAAGTCTATTAACGCCTTTTCCTTTTGGATATCTCAAAATTATTAACATTGTTCAATTAACCGCTTGTTTGGATGGTTGTTATCTGTTGTTTGTTTAAATAGGATGTTAGTTTTGATTGTTACTTCTTAGATTGTATCGTATCGTTAAATTTATTGTTAGGTAAAGTCCTGCTTTGTGTAATAACTGATTTGGTGTGATTGCATGATTATCTTATTTTTTTTCTTATTTTGTCGTTATTTGTTATTTGATAATTCTATTTTATTATTTACCCTACCTTTTCGTTCTACCTGGTATCCTACTTTTGTTTAGGTTGTATTTCAAATTGCTGATGTGTGACATTATGTAACAATGAGAAATTATAAATCTATCCAAACATTACATTGATTAAAACAATGCAACACTATACTATACAATATGAAACAATATATAACAATCATCCAAACAAAGTTAAAGGGTTTAGGATTCGTTTGAAGTTGCACTACATGTATAAAAATCAACAACATTCCCACTGTAATACCCACAAGTGGGGTTTGTGGAGGGTATGATTTTTTGGAAGGGTAGGATGTAAGCCGACCTTACCCCTATCTTTTGTGGTGTAGAGCAAAATTGTTTTTGATAGACCCTCAACTCAAAAGAAAAAGAATTCAAAGTAGGTTTTGCAAGAAAAAAATATGACAGCAAAATAACATTTTACATGAGTTTTTTGGCCAGAAACATCCTCCAACTATATTCAAAACTTAAGCCACATCCTTGAACCTCCATAGATAACAAAATACATCCTTGAAGTATTTAATGCTTAACAACTTTCATCTTTTTGTTTAACACCGTTAGAGAAGTAATGAAACAAGGCATGTGAATTCCTACACCACTATAAGCACAAACCAATATTCAAGTTGCTTTCACGGCTTCACATCATTTTCCACAAGACCCAGCAAAAAATCTCCTTTCAGCTTTATACCATTAAAAATTGTCAATCATCAGAAATGATCAACCCCGTCACATAGTCTAAAAGAAATGAGGTATAAAGCTGGAGGAAGAAATTTTTCTAGGTCTTGTGGAAAATGATGTGAAGCCATGAAAGCAACTTTGAATATTGGTGTGGACACTCACCTGGGTGGTTCCGTTAGTTCTCTAACGGTGTCAAACAAAAAGATGAAAGTTGGTAAGTATTAAATACTTTAAGGGTGTATTTTGTTAACTATGGTAGTTCAAGGATGTAGCTTAAGTTTTGAGTATAGTTGAAGGATATTTTTGGCCAAAAGCTCCATTTTACAACAACAAAATAGAGTGTACGCTGACCTAACCCCTATTTTAGGAGGTAGAAAGGTTGTTTTCAATACTCTTAGCTCAAGAAAAAGCATTTCAAAGCTGTTCAGAATCGACCTATTATTTTATGGGGATATAATGTGGAGTAAGTATGTGAGTATTAGTTATATTTGGATTAAACAATTGAAATTACAAGGATATCCTTCTAACTTATTTCTTCTTTAATTTTAAAGTATACATATTTTTTTTTTGAAAATGGTAATTGTTTCTATTTCTGTAGAACAGTACATAGGTTTTACTGAAACCGTATTTACATAAGGAACTCTAATAATACCGACCTATCCCTATAATGAGTCTAAGACATCAATGATAGAGATGGTATCATTAGAGTAAATTTGATTACACCAAAAACAGAGTCAAAATGCAATTCAGTTTAACTTGTTGCATACTACTCTCCCTATTCTCAAAAACTCTAAGGTTCCTCTCTTTCCATATTGTCCACCAATTAGTGGCAGAGACAATTCTCTAGTTACTTTTGTTTTTTGCTTGTGTCCCTGCTTCTTCCCAGCTATATAGAGCATGTGAAATTCTCCAGGCATGGACTAGGAGATGTTTTTAAGTCTCAGGAACAGATTCCACAACTGGCCAGTGACTTCGCATTGGATAAGCAAATGATTGACGATTTCTGCAGATTTCCCACAGAAAAAACATCTAGAGCAAATTGTAATTCCCCTCTTCATTAAATTCTCTTCTTTAGCCAATAACCACACAAAGCAAGACACCTTGTAGGGGATCTTGGCTTTCCATATATGTCTCCAGGGCCACTTGAGTAACTACAGATTTTGATGGTTCAACTTCTTGTACACTGCACCTACTTTAAAAATTCCTTTACTGTTTCCCAACCACTACAATTTGTCTCGCCCTATTTCCAAACCACTAAATTGATCAATGCTTCTAAAAAATTCTGTTACTCTTGGAATTTCCCTGTCATTGAGGTTTCTTCTAAATACAAAATTCCACCCTTGAGGAGTCCATAGGTCAGCTATAGTACTTTGTTGCTGAAGAACTAAATTGTGGATGTCAGGGAAGAGAGTCTCCATATTTCCTTCTGCATGCCAATCATCCTTCCAAAACCTAGTTTTTATGCCATCTACACTTTGATCTTGGTGTTAGGTTTGAATTCATTCCAAAGTTCTCTAATGGATTTCCATAAGCTAACACCATAAGGGGTGGTAACCTCCTTTGTCATCCAACTATCACTCTCTTCATATTTTTCTTTTATGACTGAGCCCCACAGATTCTGATTATCATTTGAGTACTTCCAAAGCCACTTCATCCTCAAAGCTTTACTCTGGTTCTTCATGTTCTTGATCCCCAGACCCCCAACTGTCTTTTCAGTGATCACAGTTTTCCATTTGACTAAGTGATATCCTCTCCTTTCCTTGTTCCCTTGCCATAAAATTTTTCTCCTGATGCTATCCAACCTATTGATGATTCCCGGTGGAATAGGAAATAATGACATCATATATGTTGGAAGTGCATCAAGCACAGAATTAATCAAAGTTAGTCTTCCCCCTAGTGAAAGGTACTGAGACTTCCACCTTGCTAGCCTTTTCTCACACTTCTCAATCACCCCATCCCAGATTTCCATAGACGTGGATTTTCCCCCCAAAGACATACCCAAGTATGTGGTTGGGAGGACACCCACTTCACCTGCCAGTATTGACTTCAAAATTTCCATGTTTGGTACTTCATTTACTGGATACAAAAAGCTTTTCCTCCAATTGACATGTAGCCCAGACATAGCTTCAAAAATAACTAGAATCAGTCTCAATATTTTAAGGTGGTCTTCCTCAGCATCACAAAAAATCAGGGTGTCCTCTGCATATAGTAAATGAGTGATCTCTAGACTTTCCCGTCCAGCTCTAGCAACTTCAAAACCTCTCAGCCACCCTTCATTGCATGCATTCTTGATATTGTTGAGTCCCTCCATGACTAGTATGAAAAGGGAGGGTGATAGGGGATCACCCTGCCTAAGACCTCTCTGTGACCTAAAATATCCTGCTAGAGAGCCATTTACCAATACCGAGAAGTTCGCTGAAGATATGCAAAATTTAACCAACTGTCTCCATTTGTGACCAAATCCCATCTTCTCTAGCATACCCATAAGAAAGTCCCAATTGACATGGTCATATGCTTTCTCAATGTCTAATTTGTATAGAAATCCTAATTTTTTTGAGACCAACCTGGAATCTACAGCTTCATTAGCTATGAGGACGGCATCCATTATCTGTCTCCCTTTAATAAAAGCTAATTGTTGTGAATCGACAAGCTTGGACATCACTTTTTTCAGCCTTTCAGTAAGCACTTTTGAGAAGATCTTATACATACTACCTATCAAGCTAATAGGTCTAAAATCCCTCAATTCTTTTGCACCTTTCTTCTTTGGGATTAGGGCTATGAATGTAGAATTCAGACTTCTTTCAAACCTCCCTTGTTCATGGAAGTGTTGAAAAGTCTCCATTATGTTACCTTTCACCACCTCCCAACATTTGATGTAAAACCCCATAGTAAAGCCATCTGGTCCTGGTGCTTTATCAGTTGCACACTGCTTTAAACACCTTAGAACTTCTTCCTCGTCAAAGCTTCTTTCAAGATCCTCCTTTTCCTCCCCTGTCAACCTTGGGCAATTTAAAAAATTGTTGGCAGGTCTCCACTGCAACTCCTCTGTATAAAGCTTCTGATAGAACTCCACTATTTCCCCTTGGATTCTTTTTGGTTCTTGGACAATGTTCCCCCGAACTAGCAGTTGGCCTATGTTATTGTACCTCTTGTGTGCATTAGCTATCTTATGGAAGAACTTGGTGTTCTTATCCCCTTCCTTTAACCAAATTGATCTTGATCTTTGCCTCCAGTAGATCTCTTCATTTTTTATCAGATCCTCCAAGTTCAGAAGTAACCTTGCCTTTTCTGTTGCCTCATCCTCAGTTAGACCTCTATCAGTAGCAATGTTTTCCATAGCAGCCAGCTTTTCAAGTAAAGATTTCCTCTGTTGGCCAAGATTCCCTTGCTCACTTCTGCTCCACTCCTTCAATTTGTGTTTCAGGGATTTTAATTTGGATGCAAGGATGTAATCAGGCCTCCCAGTATAATCAAAAGAGTTCCACCATATCCTTACAATGTCAATGAAGCCTTCAGTCCCTAACCACCAGTTCTCAAACTTAAAATAGCTCTTGCTCTTCTTCCAAGAACCACCTTGGAGTGTGATTGGAGAGTGGTCTGACAATATTCTCTGCATAGTGTACTGTTTCAAGTTTCTAAAAACATCATCCCATTCTTGAGATACCAAGACCCTGTCAATTCTTGAAGCTATCAGGTGGTTATCCTCTTTGAACCAGGTGAACTTTGCATTTTCTAGTTGAAGATCAACTAGGTTTAGATCCTCAATCAAATCAGAGAACTCTCGCATCCCTATTGTTCTCCTAATACAATTCCTCTTTTCCGAGACATATCTGCCTCATTAAAATCACCACAAACTGCCCATGGACCTTCTATTAAACCTCTGCTAGAGCCAATTTCTTCCAATACTAGTCTTCTTTCCACATAGCAATTTGGAGCATATACTCCTGTTATATGGAATGAGAAGTCCTGCACCTGTGATTCAAATTTACAGGTAAGGGTATATGTCCCGATCTCTAAAACTTCCCCTTTCCATATTCTGCTATCCCAAAGCATCATTATCCCTCCTCTTGTCCCACTAGCTTCCAAACATGCCATTTTGATCCATCTACCACCCCAAATCTGCATTACTAGCCCAGTAAGATCCCCCTGTAGTTTGGTTTCTTGAAGACAAATAATGTCAGCTTTCCAATCCCCCATAATGTTCTTGACAACCCTCCGTTTGTCCCTACTGTTCAAACCCCTTACATTCCATGAGACAAGTTTAAATTATATCAAGAAATAGTTAGGAAGTTTCTCCCCTTATCTCTACACCCCCCACTTTTGAACTTCACATCAAAAGCTACTAAACTTTTCAATTCGTTAGAGCCTTTGAACTATGTCTTCTTGCATACAGCTACAGCTTCTTGGTGTCTGGCTTGTCTGGCACTGTCCACCTGTAGTAACAGTTCCATAGCTTCCTCTTCATGACCTTGGAAATCAGCCCCCAACAATTTTCCCAGTTTGATCAAATTCTGTTTCACCCAAGCATAAACTTCTTTCTCTTTTTTTGTGACTAACAGTTGCTGTTGCATGTATAGTGGCTCTGCTTCTTCGACTTCCCATTCTTCAACAGAGGTCAAAGTTCTCTGGTCTTCAATATTGCATACCTCTTTTTCCTCTCTCCCAATCATCACCTCCCCAAATGGAACTTGCACCTCTGATTCTCCCATATTTAGCACAGCCACGTCACCCAAAATACCAGTTGAATCTGCTGTTGTTATCTCCTTCTCAGTATTCTGGTGTGCTCCTTGCATTGTCTTTGGGCAGAACTGTGTTTCTTTATCTTGAAGAATCCAATCTGGATTGGGCTGGGTGGAATTGGATAGGCTATTAAAAATAAATAGGCTTGCTGGATCTGGCCCATTATACTCTTCATTTAATTGTTCTAGCCTAGACATAAGGCCCATAATAGATTCCTTCATTAAAGAGGTCACATGATTCTCACATGACTCGGTGGGTACCACCACAGCTGTCAACTTTCCATTCCCCACATGGGTATCTGTACTAGGATCCCTAGTAAAAGAGGATTTTTGTACTGTAGTACAGATGTTACTCCTTATTATCAGTTGGTCCATAACATACCCTGATTTCAAATTGTTATCTTCTTCTCCGGCGAGATTCAAAACTTTTTCCGGCAAGATTTGATATCTTGCTTTGCCTTCAACCCATATCGGAAAATGGTATCTGATTCCGCCACGCGAAATCGAAACCTCTTTCGGTATATTTCTACCACTGTTTGCAACCAAAATTCTTGCCCACTTCGTATGGTTCTTCAACTCTGTCTCCTCTTCCGTTGCCACCCTACCACCACATAGTTGCCCTATTTCTTCAAATACTTGTTGTGACCACAGATGTAAGGGGATCCCTACAATTTTTATCCAAGTTTTATTAACTTCCACGGAGTTCGGCATGCAGCCTACAACTGGGCTCCACCATTCTAGGTTGAAACTTAGGTTTCTCCATTTCCACTGACCTTGAAGAGTTTGTTCCGCCATGAATTTATTGGGAAATTCAAAAAGGAACATGTCACCGTATAGCTCGTAAATATTGACTCTGAAGGCCTTCTTCCATTCATAAGATGACCACTTTCTGATTTCAGACAAAGAAGGTTTCTCTTTACTGGCATTCTCCAGATACCCTACAAGACACCTACCCAAAAGCCCATCCTCTTGCTTTTCTGATGAGCTTGTCTCCTCTGTCTCCTTGTGGCTTTTTGATAGCCATTTGTTGTCCCTTACAGTCTTTGAGTAGGAGTATCTGGAGTTTACAAGTCTTGGTAAACTCGTTGGTATCGACCTTTTAGGACATTTAATGAAGTTTTCTATCTTAAATGCTAAATCGTACCATCCAG